>LNAC01000126.1:1581527-1699088 GCA_002007465.1 Ailurus styani
GCTTCATATTTTTCTTGTTTAGTGCTCTGAATTTTTCATGCCAGTCCTTTCTGGCCTGCTAGGTCTCTGTGGATCAGTCTTCTGTCACTCTAGTATTTCTACCATTGTAAGCTACAGACCTCTTGACCTGAGCTGCTTTCAGGATTTTCTCTTTGTCTCTGAGACTTGTACGTTTTACTATTTGATGACAGGGTGTTGACCTATTTTTATTGATTTTGGGGGGGGTTCTTTGTGCCTCCTGCATTTTGATGCTGGTTCCCTATGCCAAATTAGGGAAATTCTCTGCTCTAATGTGCTCCAATATAGTTTCTGCCCCTCTCTTTCTTTTCTTTTCTTCTGGGATCCCAATTATTCTAATATTGTTTCAGTTATGGTATCACTTATCTCTCAAATTTTCCCCTTGTGGTCCCATAATTGTTTGTCTCTCTTTTCCTCAGCTTCTTTATTTTCCATCATTTGGTCTTCTCTATCACTAATTATCTCTTCTGGCTCATTTATCCTAGCAGTAAGAACCTCCATTTTTGATTGTACCTCATTAATGGCTTTTTTGATTTCAATTTGGTTAGATTTTAGTTCTTTTATTTCTCCAGAAAGGGATTCTCTAATATCTTCCATGCTTTTTTTGGAGCGCAGCTAGCACCTTGATAATCATCATTCTGAACTCTAGTTCTGACCTATTACTAATGCCTTTATTGATTAGGTCCCTAGCCGTTGGTACTGACTCTTGTTTTTTTTTTTTTGTGGTGAGTTTTTCTGCCTTGTCATTTTATCCAGATAAGACTAGATGAACGAGAGAACAAAATACTAAAAGGGTAGCAACGACCCCCCAAAAATATACACTAACCAAATCAGAAGAGACCTGAAACTAGGGGGAGAAGAAAGGATGAAAAAAAAAATCTATCTGTGTATATATCTATATCTATCTATATCTATATCTAATCTATATCTATCTATCTATTTATATCTATTGTTAGACTGGTAAATAGAACAGAGTCACACGCTTGATTTTGGGTGTATTTTGATCTGTTAGAAGAAACTACCTCCCAAAATTTTAAGGAAAGAAAAACTTCTATATATATACAAAAATAAGAGTAAAAAGAATGAAGGGATGGAATATGACAGTAAGGATGAAAATTTAAAAAGATTCTAAAAAAGTCATTGATAAGAAGTTGGTTAAAAAAAGGAATGAATGTGATCAGGCTGGAGACTAGAATAAAGCCATGTGCCAGATTTAGGGTATATTTTGATCTATTAGAGGAAATTGTACCCCAAAATTTTAAAGAAAATAAACCCTGTATGTATACAAAAAATAAGGTTAAATACAATGAAGGGATAAAATATGAATATAACAATGAAAATTAAAAAAATTTTTTTAAAAGGTATAAGATAAAATAGTTAAAAAACATTAAAACAAGAGAGAAAAAAATAAGAAAAATAGAATAAGAAAAAAATAAAATTCAAAAAATTAACTTTGAAAGAATAAAGGATTATGGGGAAAAAGCCATGAATTCTATGTGTTACTTTCCCCTAGCTTTGGATCCTGCAGTTCTCATTGATGGTGAACTTGGTCTTGGCTGGATGTTCTTGCTAATCTTCTGGGGGAGGGGCCTGTTGCAGTGATTCTCAAATGTCTTTTTTCCAGGTGGAATTGCACCGCCCTTGCCAGGGGACAGGCTAAGTAATCGCTTGGTTTTGCTCTCGGGAGCTTTTGTTCCCTGAATGCTTTCCGTACAGCTTTGGAGGATGGGAATGAAAATGGCAGTCACCCAATTTCGGGCACTGGAAGAGGTGAGAACTTGCAGGCCCACTCTTTGGTACACCGTTAGAGGAAAAGCAGTCAATCACTCCCATCTCCCTGGTCTCGAGCTGCACTCTGAGCTCACCCAGCCTGTGACCAAGCGTTTCTATCATCTCTGGTGCGTGGCACTGTTTGGAGTCTCCAATGCAGCAGATTGCTGCAGCTCGCTCCTCTCAGAGGAGGAAGGAGAGGGTCTCCCCACATCTACCACTTGTGAGATTTCTGCTCAAAGAGCAGTGGCTGTTTGTGCCTTGGATCGCAATTTAAGGTAATCCCAAGCTAAGAGCTCACTCCTCAGCTCTGTCTCTGTAGGCGGCTTCCCCGTTCTGTTACCTGGGAGCCCTGCCACACTCAGACATCCCTGATCTTTTTGTGACCCTGCAAGTCCTGAGACCCCACTGTCTCCGCAAGGGCTCCACCCCCTGCTTAGCCTCTGGAGCGAGGTTCCTCAGTGGAGCAGACTTCTAAACGTTCTGATTTTGTGCTCCACTGCTCTACCGCTTGCTGGGAGCCAGCTTCTCCTCCCAAGGTCTATCTTTCAGTATATGGCCTCGGATTCACTTCTCCAAACGTCCTACCTTCCAGAAAATGGTCACTTTTCTATTCCTAGAATTGCTGCTCTTCTCTTTGATCTCCTGTTAAGTTTGTAGGTGTTCAGAATGGTTTGATAACTATCTAGCTGAACTCCTGGGATCTGATGATATTTACATCTCTTCCTCCTTCATCTTGTTCCTCCCCTTTTATCACATTCTTAAGTAAATAAAAAGCAATCCAGATGTTCTATGGAAGGGGGCTATAGGCAAAAGGACCTCCAATGGCTGAAGGAGCATTAAGACCAAAGAAAAAGGCAGACAAGTCCAGCTCGACAAGACATGGTTCATTAAGGTAACTTACAGCCAAAAATGTGTCTTGGGAGGCCTTAAGATGAGTAGATCTCTGTAATCCCACCTCCCTTAAGACCTGCTTTTATAGCCCTAGAGGCTTGGGAGTACATGCTGGGGGACCATCTAAGAGAAGGATGTTGCCACTACCAATTTCAGACAAATTACTGCCTGTGTTTTCTTCCAGGATTTTTATGGTTTCAGGTCTTTAATCCATTTTGAGTTTGTTTTTGTGTATAGGATAAGAAAGTAGTCCAGTTTCATGCTTTTGCATGTAGTTGTCCTATTTTCCCAGCAACATTTGTTGAAAAGACTATCTTTTCCCTATTGTATATTTTTGCCTCTTTCGTCATGGTTTAATTGACCATATATATGTGAGTATTTCTGGGGTCTTTATCTTCTTCCATTGATCTATATGTATATTTTTGTGCCAATACCATAGTGTTTTGATTACTACAGCTTTGTGGTATATCTTGAATTCTGAGATTGTGATACCTCAAGCTTTTTAGTTCTCCCTCAGGATTGCTTTGGCTATTCAGGCTTTTTTGTGATTTTATTCTTGTTTTGCAAAGAATCCTGTTGGTATTTTGATAGGGATCGAACTGAATCCTATAGATTTCTCTGGATAACATGGACATTTGACAGTATTAATTCTTTCAATTCATGAGTATGGAATATCTTTCTATTTGTGTCATTTTCAATTTCTTTCATCAGCGTTTTATAGTTTTCAGAATACAGATCATTCAACTCTTTGGTTAAGTTTATTCCAAGGTATTTTCTTCTTTTTGGTGCAATTGTAAATGGTGTTTCTTTTTAAATTTTTATTTCTGTGACTTCATTGTTAGTGTAACACTACTGATTTATGGGTATTAATTTTATATGCTACCACTTTACTAAATTTATTTATTTTAGTTGTTTTTTGGTCAAACCTTTAGTATATTTATATATAGTATCCCATCGTCTGCAAATAGTGACAGTTTAACTTCTTCTTTACCAATATGGATGCCTCATTTGTGGGGGGGGGGGATCTGATTGTTGTGCCTAGGATTTCTAGTACTATGTTAAATACAAATAGAAGAGTAGGTGTCTTTGTCTTGTTTCTGACCTTAGAGGGAAAACCCTCAGCTTTTCCACCATTGAGAATGATGTTGGCTATGGGTTTTTCATATAATGCCTTTATTATGTTGAGGTATATTCCCTCTAACCCCATTTTGAGAAAGTTTCTATCATGAATGGTTATTTAATCTTGTCAAATGCTTTTTCTGCATCTATTGAAATAATCACATTTTTATTCTTCATTCTGTTGATGTCGTATATGACACTGATTGGTTTTCAAATATTGAGCCATCATTGCATCCCAGGAATAAATCCCACCTGATCCTGGTGAATGATCTTTTTAATTTATTTCTATATATTGTTTGCTAACAGTTTCGAGGATTTTTGCATCTGTGTTCATCAAAGATATTGGCCTGTACTTGTCTTTTTTTTTTTTTTTTTGCATTGTCTTTGTCTAGCTCTGGTATCAGGATAATTCTGGCCTCATAGAATTTATTTCAAAGCTTTCATAAGTGGAAGAAAATTTTAAAGTGACTCTTTCATGCTGTCATTTTGTAGACCTCCCGATTTGTTGCCTAGATCTTGCAGGATATAGAAAATCAATAATTTTCAGCTTTAATGTATCTACACGTCCCACCAAATACCAGAATTTGAATATATATTTTACATGTGTCCGGGAACTAGAAGAAAGAGATTTTAAACTAAAGTGGTAGCTTTCTTGCCCTTAATTTAGTCAGTGGTCTCAAATAGGATTCCCAAGTTCCCAAGATGACATAATATACTGCTAGATTCGATAAAATAACACCAACTTTGCTCAGGTTAAATAACTTGTTCTTGGACTTAAAAAAACACAACAGGTGACTTGTTTTGCATATGGTCAGAAGGAAGGTTCGTAAGTCCAGCAGGATGTATCCAGTAGAAGGTTTCCCTCCAGCTAGTTATGGAGAGCAGGCAGTTGAGAAAATTAAGGTACAGTATTCTTCTTTTGGCAGATTTGGTGAAATACAAAGTACTAGATTCTGTCTGGACTTTAAAATATAGATCATCAGTAAGACATTTATAAAAATATGAGCTTAAACCACAATCTTATGTATATTCCCAATCTGTCTACCCATATATTTACCTAGAAAACATTAATATTAAGCAAAAAATAGTAGAAAAGAAAATAACCTCTTTAGATTTCAACTTCAATCTAGGATTGTGTTTCTATTTATATAGATAACAGAGGTTTGCAATTAAATATGTGTTAAATAAAAGGCTTGAAAGCAATGAGGTAAGGAGCTGGCTTTAAGTAAAGTGGGAAAATTAGATTATTTCCTTTAAGTGTGGATTCTTAAGTGCCCTTACCTCAGGGATAATATAGTAAGCAGGAAAACTCAGAAGAAAACCTCTTCCTTCCTTCTTTCTCACTAGCCATTGCAGAAATGAAAGGATCAGGGTTATGAGATATAGGAGAAGAAAAGGCAAGAAAGTACTCATAGGTCTTTTTATTAATTTAGTTGTACTAAAAATATAGGCTATGGATGAAAGTTTCAAATATTTTTAATTTTTAATGTACTATTTACATTTTAATAAAGGATATTTCTGGGATGTTGAATGTAGAAATCAGATTAACATTAACCTAAACCAAGAGTAGAGAAAACTAAACCTCTAAACAGATTTTCTGAGGACTAACATTCTTACCTGAAATCTGCTGTGTGCTGTGTAATTTTTATAGATTATTTTATTTTGTAGTTGATGCTATCTATCTCAGTAAAACATTCTAAATTCATGAAAAATAAGATAACATTGAAACTATTGAGTGTTTATAGTTATACAGAAGGCAGACAACGTATGGATTAATTAAAACTTAATTGTGTGGTAAATAATTATAGGCAATATTGAATGTGATTTTATGCCGGCATTAGTTTGCTGTTATGAAGTCTGTGCATTTGACACTAATGAAAGAACCATAACAGTATTTCAGTGATCCTTTCATATTTATAATTTTTTTATCATGTAGCAGTATATAACAAAGTACTTTAAAAACTTATACACATGTTTCTGTAGTAAATTATCTGAGTGGTATAGAAAGATATGTATTTTTTTGTAGTATACTTTTTACAAACAGAATGAAGTGAGCAAAGGAAAGTTAGAGTGAAGTTTATTGGGAATTATAGCTAGGTTGATACCATCCAGTCAGCTGAGTTTTAACAGTGGGCAAAATGTTCTACCATTTTGCAATTAAATTATCAAATTTTTAATTCATCCTGAAATTACTGAAAAATTTCAGTTTTGTTCCATTTTTTCATTAAGGTTTGAGAATAATTTTATTTTTTTAAAAAAGAAAGATAATGGTGATTTAACTCAATGACATTGTTAGGAATAATGGCAGGAAGGACAGAGACTGAAACCATAGTACTAAGTGTTTCCTGAAACTACATGTTTGTTGGCTCACCTATAATAAGCTTTATATAATTTATAATAAATTCATATTCATGGCTAAATTAAAGCAGAAAATTCAGTTTAATTTTTAAAATTCCTTAAGCATAAACAGGTTTGGTGTTCAGGCCAGTGCTCTATCCAGTTATTATTTCACAGTAGGAATTCTTCAGAGGAAGCCCTTTCCTTCTTCCTTCTTGTCCCTTTCCTTGCACATGTATTGAGTACTGACTGTGTGGGTGGTCACTGTTTGGTGCAAAGGATAGAAAAAGATAAATAGCCTCTGTCTTTAAGGGATTTGCAATTAATAGTTAAACAGCCTTGAAAATTTAACTTTGTTTGAAGAAACTAAGCACAAAGGGATTTAGGAGGAGAAAAGTCTCTTGGATAGCCAATTCACGTTTAATTATTAAGAATCTCAGAAACAAGATCTACAACTGTATTCTTTGTCTAATGGACTGAAGACTGACTTTACAATCTATTAGCTCAACGAGGAAAGCTATCAAGTTGTTGGAATGAAACAGGTAGCATTGTTTCTTCCTGAATTATAGAGACAGAGAGTGGGATTGGAGGACCACAGGGGACAGATCTTTGCAACTGTCTCTCTGATGTGGCATTAACCATTCTCCTTTTTCTTCTGACCTGAAAATACAGTTCCAGTAGTATAAAAAGGGGAAATAATAAAAACATTTTTATAGTTGCCCTATATCACATAATCCAATAATTTCAGCAAAATGTTCGAAGAATTTCTTTGTCTTATGGATATTTATCTTTTCCAAGTCAAAAGAATTTAGCAAAAGGCAGCATAAAGAGCAGGGCAAAAACTACTCTTAGGTGACCAGTTTGCAATCAAAGCATGCTTTACACATCCCTGTTATTATTCCCCTTTGCTTTCTTTATTATTTTCTGTCTTATTCTGTCTAAAGCATTCCCTTCCTTGATACAGCATGCTTTCAGTAGCTCGTTTCTGTAAAATCAACTGCCAATCCTAATTGCAGAGTCTTAGTACAGATGCACTGAGTGGAGACCTTAGAGATAACATCTTTATCTTAAGTTTTATAGAGCCCAAGACTGCTCTTATCTTTTAATTCTCTCTGTAGCAGCTGCACTTATCTTTCATGAACAGATTTGAAATGTGATGAAAATGCTAACAAATTTGCCAATGCATAACCTTTTCTTTTCAGTATCATTAAAGATTAGGGTGAGTGACTCATTTTCTTGTATTATCCATATGCAGTTGTGTTCATTACTGACCCCCTAATTATAGCTCTTAGATTCCATAGAATTTCAAAGCATTTTGCTACCTTCCTATTATTTGCAAATCAAATAATTTATTTCAGGAATGCCAATATTACTGCTCCGATATTCAAGCATATTTCTTTAATAGCTAAATTTTGCCTCATTCTATTCATATAGAAGTACATAAATGAGTAATATATCTCAAATGATCTCCCCACCTCCACTATCCCCACAAAATATTTACTTTTAATCAATGATAAATAATGTAAAGAAACATACATTTTTAAAATTAAATTCCCAGAAGTCAAAATCCACTTTAGATGCAGACAAAATTATTGATACTGCTATTTAGTTCTTACTAACTTTTCTGTAATTTCTACTGTTATGCCGGGCTGAAATCACTACTTTTTATTCACATGGATAAGGATAATAATAATGACTAAAATTTATTTTGTACCTATGATATGTGAGCCATTATGGTGCCTTACTTGGAATATTTTATTAATTCACATAGTAATTGTAATATCTTCATTTTATAGATGAGGTTAAACATTTTGCCCAATTTACATAGGCAGAAACTGACATAACTAGGATTTGAACCCTTGTTTTGTGAGTGATGCCAAAACCCACTGCTCCCTCCTCTACCCACACATTCAATCACTATAGTATAATTTGTCCTTCATTTACCTTGCTAATCAGGTGCCCTGAGGATGAATGTAAATTGATTTATTTGGGACTTTCAGAGCCATATTTTGCATGATAATGATTTTCTTTTTATCCCTCAAATTGCCACTTTATTTTCTATCCATAAGGTTGACTGCATTTTATTTATTTATTTCTGAGAAAAAGGTTGCGTATCTCTATATTCACTGTGCAAATGGAAGACACTTAGTAAATATTTACTGAATGAATAGATTCATATATAATTTTTATTTTAAAAATGGATCAAACTGTGCATACAATTTTGCTAATGCCTATTTTCAAATAAGTTTAGAACATCAATCAGAACATCATCCCAAGTCAATAAGTTCAGTTCAGATACATCATGTTTAATAGATCCATGGTATTCCTTGGTATGCCTGTACCATAAGTAATTCACCCAATCCACCATTTTTGAAATTTTAAGTCGTTTCTGATTTTTAACATTTGTTATCAGTTTTGGGAGGCATGTCCCTATACTTACTTCTTTATATATAGCTATGCCAAATTATTTAAGAAAAGGCATTACTAGGTCAAAGGGTGTGTACATTTTCAAGTTTTGGTAGACACTGATAAAATCCTAGAAAGGTATACCAATTTATATTCCCCTCAGTAGGAGAAGAGGTAGAAAAAAAATCTTTATAAGGTACCTGGGTGGTTCAGTCAGTCGTCTGCCTTTGGCTCAGGTCATGATCCTGGGGTCCTGGAATAGAGCTCCACATCATGCTCCCTGCTCAGTGGAGAGCCAGGGAGTGTGTTTCTCCCTCTCACTTGCCTGCCACTCCTCCTGCTTGTGCTCTCTCTCTGACAAATAAATAAATAAAATCTTTTAAAAGAATTTTAAAGAAAATCATCCTTAGATAAAACATAGATTTTATTTATGGCTATAACAGATTTGCTACAATATTCTGAACAAGCCACCTAACCTATGTATCAGAGTTTATTGATAACATCCTGGATGGAGATTTAATGTAATTTACAATTCAGAAGTAGCCACAGAACATGTAAAAAACACTCAAAACTCAAAAATAATAAAACATCCAATTCATCGGTGGAAAAATATTTGAATAGACCTTCACCAAAGAAGATCTAAGGATGGAAAATGAGCATTTGAAAAAATACTCAACATAATTTGACATTAGGAAAATGAAAATTAAAATCATAGCTAGGTACCATTACACATATATTAAAATGATCAAAATAAAACAAGACAGAACAAAATAACAAAAAACTGACAATAGTAATTCCTGGTGAGGATGTGTAACAGTTGTAACTCTCATTCATTCCTAATGGGAGTGCAAAATGGTGCAACTACTTTAAAAAACAACTGGGTAGTTTATAGTAAAGTTAAATGTATTCGTGCCATATGATCCAGCAGTTCCACTCCTGGGTGTTAGTCCAAGAGAAACAAAAGTGTATGTGTATATAAAAACCTATAGTGAATATTTACAGCAGCTTTATTCATAATTGCCCCAAACTAGAAACAGCTGATGTCTTTCACCATGTGAATTGATAAACCAACTATGGTATATCCATTCAGTAAAATAGTACTCTGCAATAAAAAGGAATGGACTATTGATACAAATCAATAAATGGATGAATCTCAAATGAATTATGCCAAATGAAAGAAGTCAGATACAAAAGACTATTGTATGATTCTGTTTGTATATAACATCCTGGAAGAGGCAAAACCATAAGCACAGAGAAAAAAAATCTGTAGGTAATAGGTTCAGGAACTGGGAGTGTATGAGGGGTTGATCACAAAGAGGCAACATGGGGAAATTTTCTTTGGCTTATGGAACTGTTCTGTATTTATGGTGGTTGTCACAAGACTATGAATTCATCAAATCTCAGACTTCACCAAAAAAGAGAAAACTTATGTGTGTAAATTAAAACATAAAAAAGTAAAAATTCAAACAAATGAAAAATAAGCAGAGGATAACCATAGTATATGCTACCTTTGACACTTGCAAGGCATGGTATAGGTGTGTGCAGGTGTGTGTGTGTGTGTGTGTGTGTGCGCATGCGTGTGCGTATTTACTGTTATGATCACTATCATTATCTTGTTTTTCCCAGACTTAATTAGGTAACAAGATGTGGTTAGCTTTGTTTACTTCTCTGTTGTTTTGCATTTGGATCCACAGAGAAAATCATTTAATTATTGCTAGATTTGGATTCTGTTGCTGAGGTTTTTCTTGATCTACCCCTCTCATTTTACTGAGGAAGAGATAATATTTAGATTGACCAAGGGACAGGTATAATGTCATCCCACTCACTTTAGGTTCAGAAATGAAAATTTAGTAATATTGCTCATGCTTCACAGTCTTTGAAAATCTTGTTAATTTTGTATTTCTTGTCAGACACATTGGAAATATAAAATTGTACCTCAGTTAAATAAAAAGATTACCTAAGTACAGTATTAATAAAATTGGATCTAGAAACTAATATAAGTTCCTCTGAATAAATACACTTTTAAATTAAGATCATATATTTACCATTATATTTGCCTTAAATTAAATTAGATCAATCCATGTAAGAAAAACCTTAGAAGTTAAACTGTGCGTCATTGTTTACTTTAGATTTTTTTTTTACTTAACTTTTTTTTTAAAGATTTTATTTATTTATTTGACACAGAGAGAGAGATTACAAGTAGGCAGAGAGGCAGGCAGAGAGACAGGGAGAGGAGGAAGCAGGCTCCCTGCTGAGCAGAGAGCCTGATGCGGGCCTCGATCCCAGGACACTGAGATCATGACCTGAGCCGAAAGCAGCGGCTTTAACCCACTGAGCCACCCAGGCGCCCTTTACTTAACTTTTTATTTGAGTTAATATTTTGAAGTTTTATAATCTTACAAATTTAGACTGTGAAGTTTTGTCACAATTGGCTGAGAGATATACCCAAAACAGACCTTGAGAAGGTGGACATCTGCTCATCACCTGAAATAATTAGTAGTCTGTTTTTGCATTCAAGATGAGAGGACATTCTTGAGATATAGACTCAGTCCTGGTGTTACTACTACTGGAGAATATATTTCCCTGGGCAGCTGTTAAAAGTGACATAAAGTGGGGAGGGCAAACCTGTATACAGGAGTATAAAACAGGAAGAAGCTTAGTCAGTGTTCTTAATATTTATGATAATATTGAGGCAATGGTGAAGGAAGGGTCGTTAAATAGCATCACCCAAAGTGATCATTCTTTTTCCCTTTAGAAAATGTTTTCCCTGCAGAGGCATTTTAGCAATTATTATTCCATTGCAATTTTGCTTTTTGCTTTTATTTCTAGTTAAAAAGATAAAATGTAATCATATAAGTCTTAAAAATTAATTTGAACAGTTTTAAGCTGTGACGTTGAGTCAAACATTTATTGCATCTCAAGTATGACTGAAAAATAAAACTGCCTCAAATTATAGTTACTTCAATTATAACTATCTCAACAGCAGAGATCATTTAATTTTAGTGAGCTTTAAATTTCATTTTAGGGTAGCTTTAGCTATGCTGAGGGGAAACAATTTAAACTTTTTTTATCTCAGTGATCTTAAACAACAAAGGTTTATGTCATTGCTAAGGCAACAGTACCTTGCAGTTCAGTCTAGCTCTCGTCTAGGTATGGTAAAGGGGTCTAGAGCTCATCCATCTTGCGACTTTGTTATCTTGGAGTTGATTCCAACAGTGTGAAAGGAAAACCAAGAGCAGAGAGAAAGCACTCTGATCTTCATTGCCTCAGGCTGCAAGGATGCATCCCATGAGTTCGCACTATGGGCAGAATTATTTGTATGACTGCCTTTAGATCCAGAGGGGCTGGGAGATGAAGTTTAGCTATAATAGAAAGAAAATGGAATAATTTGGTGAATATATAGCATTGTTTCTTCCACATACTTTTAAAAAATGTTCATGAAATCTTCTAATTTCTATTAACATCAAATATATTTGATTTGAAAAATGAAATAAATGGAATGGTTTGATTTTTGGTTCCCAACCTCCATTTTCTAAGAATATTTCCAGAGCTAAAATTTGGTCCTAGAATCTCAGACACATTTGTTTTAGAGCTAATACCTTTCCATTGTGGGTAATTTAGAAGAGGAGGATGGGTTATAGACTTGGTTAGCGAGGAAGAAATGAGTTCTAAGTTACAGTAGACGGTATCTCTGGGATAGCTGAATAAATGTAGACAGAGCTGAGAAAACAATGTGCTTATATAAAAGAGACATGAATATTTGATTTCTGTAAAGCTATAGGGTTTAACCATTTGTATTAAATCTATTACTTTGTTTATTCCTTAACTCATTCATGATCTCAGTAAATTATTAGTAAGTCCCTAAAAATAGGCCAGATAGCCTGACAGAACTGAAGACTAAAGATGAAAATAAATACATTCCCTACTCTTGAAGAAATTGTAATGTAGCTGGAGAGAGTTATTTTTCACTACTTAAAAACATAAACTATATAGTCAAACAAGCAATTGTGAAGTAGAAAGCTATATGTTTGAAGTGCCAGTGGGTGCAGAGATGAGGGTACTACTAACTGCTTGGAAGAGGGTGAAATCAGATTTTCCACTTGATGAGGGATAGGCCTATGTTTGTTAAAGATTGATATGCGTTTTCGAAAAAGAATTTGAGATAGTGTCACTGAATTTATCTAGAACTGAGGACAGTGATGTGTCCTCACAGTATATTTGGTTTTTTTAAATTTTATTTATTTATTTATTTTTTTAAAAGATTTTATTTATTTATTTGACACAGAGAGAGAGAGATCACAAGTAGGTAGAGAAGAGAAGAGGAAGCAGGCTCCCTGCTGAGCAGAGAGCCCGATGCGGGCCTTGATCCCAGGACCCTGAGATCATGACCTGAGCCGAAGGCAGTGGCTTTAACACACTGAGCCACCCAGGCGCCCCTCACAGTATATTTGAATGAAATAAGTTAACAACTCCGAAGGCTATTGGGAATATATAGATTTTTTTCCCCTTAGTTTGGATATATGCTCCTAAATTGGGATTAGGCATACGTGGATGTAATATAATATATACTATAATCTGAATCATGAATATAATTTATTTTAAGGCATAGTTTACTTTTCAAAAAATCTTTCAGGTAAGACATGGATGTATTCTCATTAAGAATCTGGCAATATGGTATCAATTTTGTAAAATCTCCTGTTTTTCAAAGTCTGTATTGCTTCAGAGGATATGAATCTGAGTATGACCATGTTCTTTTGATTTTAATAGCATCGCAGTACTTTTCCATATAAAGTTTGACATTTAATTATTATTAGTAATAGAGTTTACAGAGGATAAAGTTACATTAAATTATATTGTCATTAGTTGAAAAACACTACTTCTGCATTTTTACCCCTGAGGTCATCCTCCATTTCTTCTAGGTTGTCCAGTTTGCTGACATATAATTTTTCATAATATTCTCTTATGATTCTTTGTATATCTGTGGTATCAGTTATTATGTCTCCTTCAGTTCTGATTTTTGTTTTATTTGCCTTCTTTCTCCCTCTCTCTCTCTCTCTCTTTTATGAGTCTGGCTAAAGGATTATCAATTTTGTTCATCTTTTCAAAGAACCAGCTCCTGGCATTATTAATTTGTTCTATTTTTTGTGTGTGTTTCTATTTCACTTATTTCTTCTCTAATCTTTATTATTTTCTTTCTTCTACTGGCTTTGGGGTTTATCTGTTCTTCCTTTACCAGTTTCTTGAGGTGTAAGGTTATATTGTTTATTTAAGATTTTTCTTGCTTCTTGAGGTAAGCCTGCATTGCTATAATCTTTATTGTTAGAACAGCTTTGCTGCCATCCCCAAGATTTTGAAATGTTTGTTCTTATTTTCATTTGTCTCCACGTATTTTTTTATTTTCTCTTTGATTTCTTGGTTGATCCATTAATTTTTTTGTAGCATATTATTTAATCTCCATATCTTTGTGTTCTTTCCAGATTTTGTGTGTGTGTGTGATTGAGTTCTAGTTTCATAGTGTCATGGCTAGAAAAGATGCATGGTATGACTTTTGTAATTTTTAACTTATCGAGACTTGTTTTTTGGCCCAATATATAATCTATTATGGAGAATGTTCCATGTGCATTTGAAAAAAAATATGTATTCCACTGTTTTTTTGGATAAGATGTTCTGAATATATGTTAGGTCCATCTGGTTCAACATATCATTTAAAGCTACTGTTTTCTTGTTGATTTTCTGTCTGGATGATATATCTATTGCTGTAAGCCATGTGATAAAGTCCTCTACTATTTTTTAATAACTGTCAATTTCTTCCTATATGTCTGTTAATAGTTGCTTAATCTATTTATGTTCTCCCATGTTAGATGCATAAATAATTACAGTTGTTAAGTCTTCTTGTTGGATTGTTCCCTTTATCATTATGTTGTGTCCTTCTTTGTCTCTTATTACAGTCTTTGTTTTAAGGTCTATTTTGTCTGATGTAGTATTGTCTCCCTGGCTTTATTTTCACTTCCATTTGCAGGTAAATGTTTTTCCATTTCTTCACTTTCCATCTGCCTGTGTCTTTAGGTCTGAAATGAGTTTCTTATTGGCAGCATATGGATGAGTTTTGCTTTTTTATTCATTCAGCTACTTTATGTCTTTTTATTGGAGCATTTAGTCCATTTGCATTTAATTTAATCATTGATAGGTATGTACTTACTAACATTTTGTTACTTGTTTTATGGTGATTTTTGTAGTTCTTCTATGTTCCATTCTTTTTCTCTAGCTCTCTTCCCTTGTGGTTTGATAGATTTCTTTATTATGGTTGGATTCCGTTCTCTTTTATTGTGTCTGTACCGATTATAAATTTTTGAATTGTAGGTACCATTAGGTTTATATGTAGCATCTTATGTGTATAGCAGTCTATATGAAGTTGAGGGTCATTTAAGTATGAACCCATTATAAAAGCACTAAATTTTTACCCCCTTACAATGTTTTAGGTATGTGTTATACTTCATGTCCTTTTATTTTGTGAATCCCTTGATTGATTTTTATAGATAAAATTGATTTTACTGCTTTGTGCTTTAACTTTTGTATTAGTTTTATGTAATTAACCTACTACTGGTATCATATGTTTGCATTTACCAGTGAAAATTTTTCCTTTCCTAGTTTTCTTACTCCTGATCATGGCCTTTTCTTTCCACTCAAATAATTCTCTTTAATGTTTCTTATAAGGCTGGTTTAGTGGCGACAAACTCCTTATCTTTCATTCTGTTCTAAATGATATGGAAAGAGTATTCTTGGCTGAAGTTTTTTTCCTTTTAGTACCTAGAATATATCTTGCCACTTTCCTCTGCCTGCAAAGTGTCTGCTAAAAAATCTACTGATACCTTTACGGATTTTCCCTTGTATGTAATTCTTTTCCTTTCTTTTTCCTTTTCCCTTTCCCCATCCCTTTCCTTTCCATTTCCTTTTCCATTTTCCCCTTTCCTTTCCTTTTCCTTTCCCTTTCCCTTTCCTTCCTTCCTCCCTCCCTCCCTCCCTCCCTCCCTTCCTCCCTTCCTTCCTTCCTTCCTTCCTTCCTTCTTCTTTCATTTTTAAAATTCTCTATCACTTTTTTTTTTTCGCATTGTAAATTATGTGTCTGGGTGTAGATTTCCTTGGATTGATTTTTTTGAGGGCTTTCAGTGCCTCCTGGATCTGGATGTCTGTTTCTTTCCTCAGATTAAGAAGTTTTCAGCTCTTATTTCTTCAACTCTTTCTGCTCCCTTCTCTCTCTCTTCTTCTAGGATCCCTATAATGCAAACATTATTAAGCTTCATGACATCATTGAGTTCCATTAAACTCGTATCACTTTTTATTATTTATTTTCTTTTCTACTTGCTGTTCATCTTGGTAGCTTTCTATTACCCTGTCTCCCATAATGCTGATTCATTCCTCTGCCTCCTCTAATCTGCTATTGCTTTCCTCTAGTGTTTTTTATTTCAGTTATTGAGTTCTTCATCTCTGGTTCTTTTTTATGTTTTCTATCTCTTTGTTGAAAGTCTCATTGAGATCCTCCACTCTTCTAAAGTTCAGTATCTTTATAAATATTACTTTGAATTCTTTATTAACTATATTGCTTATCTCTATTTCCTTTGCTCTATTTCCTCTAGCTCTTTGGCTATGGCTCCTATCTTGACACAGTCTTGACACAGCTTGCAAGCTTCCCCAGCAAGGAGTGCCACTCCAAAGTGACTCCTGTCCTGGAGAGAGGGGAAGATAATCATATACACCGGTGCATCCACAGCCCCACCAGCCAAACTTTATAGCTGGCAGCACAGAAGGAGTACCCTGCTGAACAGTGAATGTGCAGTTGCAAAAGATGGACTGGGGCATGCATCTGGTCTGATTGCCAGCCTGCCCACCAACAAAAGCCTTTAGAGTGCAACACAGGGAAAACACCATACAGTTTAGTGCAACTGCAGCCCTGGCACATAGGCTGAGGTCAGGTATCTGGTCTGACTGCTAACATGGCCCAATTATAAGCTGGAAACAGCCCCAGAATGGTCCCTTAACAGCACAAGGACCAAACCCTGCTCAGTGTGACCACGATGGGAAGAGGGGGTTGTTGCAGCTGACTGAACTGAAGGCAAATGTGGCTCAACCACAACAATAGGGCAAACACAATCCACAGAGGAGACACTCTTAACCTTCCTGGTTCTAGTCAACAGTGGGCATTGTGCTACAGGGTACCACAGAACCTCTTCTTCATAAGGCCACTACTTTCAAAATCAGGAGATGTAGCTGACTTTCCTAATACATAGAAACAAACACAGAGAGTCAGACATAATGAGGATACAGAGGAATATGTCCCAAATGAGAGAACAGGAGAAAGCCATAGCCAATACTTTTTTCTTTGTTGAGGATCTTTAAATTTTTGGCTACATTTAGTTCCATAGACTTCCCATCTGAATTTAGGAATTGGCTTGTTAGTATCTAATGAAAACAAATATGCTAGGCTTTTGAATGTGATTTTATTGAATCTGTTCCTCAATTTGGTGAAAATAGACTTCACAACATTTGTGATGATTCAGGCCCGCGAACATGGTATATATTTCTCTGTTTATTTAGGTTTTCTTTAATTTCTCTTGGTAGCATTTTATGGTTTTAATGAAAATATTTTATACATTGTCAGATTTATTTCTAAGTATTTAATAACTTTATGCTATAAGTGACACAATTTTTAAAAATGGCACATTTTAAATTTTAATTTATGAATATTCATTGCTAGTATATCAAATGTAATTAATTTTATGTATTGCTCTTATTCTTGCAAACCTGATACTTGTACACTAGCTCCAGTACAAGCCAAATAGAAGTTAAAATAGACATCCTTGATTTGTTCTTGATCATAGAAGAAATGATCTTTCGCCATAATGTAGTATGTTAATAGGAGGATTTTTGTAGATGTCCTTTATCAAACTGAAGTTTTTATCCATCCCTAGTTTTCTCACATATAAGTTTGGCTAGAGGATTTGGACCTTTTCTTATTTTGAAATTCCATGTGTTTTTCTGAAGCACCTGGAGGTAGGGAAGAGCACACCCCCCTTAACTAGAGAAGGTAATAAAAAAAAAAAGAACCTAAAAAACAAGAAAAACTTGACTAAATAATAATTTTGATTAGAACAATACACATTTACATTAAAATTTAGTCTTTAAGGAGGAGCATTCATTTTGATAGTGCCTAAGACAGTGCTTGGCAAATCGTTGGCTATTATTAAATACATTTCTGGGATAAGGTGAGAAATTGTCAAAGAAAGATTGAACTGGGCAGAATTAAACAGGCAAGACTTTATTCAAGGCTATTATAGTAGGGTAGAGAGATTGAACTCTTAATGAAAGGTAGGAGAATTTTTAAACATTAAAGTAAGCAAATGAGAAAGTACGGGAAGACTTTAAGTGGAATGGTTGTCAACGTGATTAGACCATCTATGTTTGCTAATTGGCACTTACCACTTAAGACAGGGAAATAGGAGCAGTGTCTTTATTTTATTTTTTTTAAGATTTTTAAAATTATTTATTTGACACAGAGAGAGAGAGAGAGAGAGAGAGAGATCACAAGTAGGCAGAGAGGCAGACAGAGGGAGAGGGGGCAACAGGCTCCCTGCTGAGCAGAGAGCCTGATGTGGGGCTCATTCCCAGGACCCTGAGATCATGACCTGAGCCGAAGGCAGAGGCTTAACCCACTGAGCCACCCAGGAGCCCCATGGAGCAGTGTCTTTCTTGGTGACCACACTTCCAAGGTATGGCTCCCAGGTCCTTGAGAAAGATATTCCTGGATAGTAAAATGGGCAAGAGGTTGGGAGAATATTTATATTTCAAAGAGACAGAGAAAAATTTACAGTTTAAAGATTTATTAAAGTACATGGTCCAAGAAAAGGGAGGTCAGCGGCCACTAGTACTGAGGGGTACTTTAAGGCCTAAGGCCATGTTGGGAAACAGATTGCTGGGAGTATTACCCAGAAGTCTACACATTTAACCTTTGCTCTTTTTCACAAATGTAGGTTTATGCCACACAAAAGAGGCTAGAAAGATTAACATAAATCTATCATCATGGTAGACAATTACTCAGAGGATGGGTATGTGGTATCTTTTTATATGAAAATTCATGTAATTTTCCTTATTCTAAGGACTTGGAATACTATAGCAAATGCAATATAATGATTCTACTTGAGGCTCATTATTGTGGTTTATGATGATTTGGTTTTATGATGATAATTCTTTCGATAGCTAAATAGACTTTAATTTTTTGTGCTTTTCATGTATCTGACTTCAATTGTTCAATACAGTTAGTTTTACTATAAATGGATTTAAAAGTTATAAATTTTAGGGGATTTTAAATTTATAAAATTATCAATTATGTAAATAAAGTTCCTTTTATGCCACATTTGCTAAATTATCTTATTGAAATGATATATTCTGATAATAGCAACTTAAACTTTTGTCAGTTCCTCTAACATAGAGTAGTAAACCATGTTGCATGTTACTTTTGAGGGAAAAATGCATTTTTTGAAATGTTTGTATTAGATCAACTTAATAATTAAGAAATGTAGTTAATTATATGCAGTGCTGCTTGTATACAACTTTTGTTCTATTATATCCAACTTGATTGTAACTGTGGAAACATCAAGGACTGCTTTAAAAGGAAAATAGATTTTTAAAGGAAGCTGTTTTCTATTCAAATACAGTATTTGTGCTAATAATGATTTAGAAGGTTGCAGGGAGACCCAAGGTGGTGAAACAAACCCAATCACCTGAATAAGTAAGACATGCTCCCAAACTCTGTAAAAGAGTGGAGAAAACTTTACTGAAGAGGTCCATGATGGAATAAATATTCATTATTTCCTGAGCTGATATTTCTGCAGGAGTTCATAGGTTCAGTTTAGAACTTTCTTTCACAAGGTCAAAGAAGCTGCTGTAATGAATTTAGGGATGAGGAAGTAATACAAGTAATATTTCTTTCATAGTACTTTCTTAGACACTTCACCACAAATTGAAAATATAAACACAGAGCCTCTGAACAGTGAGATCCAAGTTTTAGCCTTGCCGCTACCATGGCTCAGAGACCACAAAACCCTTTTCCATCCACTGCCAGCCACTTGTGACACAGAACATCCACTCATGGATAAAAATATGCTGGTGCAGAATGCCAAACTGGCCAAGTAAGCTGAGTGATACATTGACATAGCAGCTTGCATGAAGTCTGTAACTGAACAAGGAGATGTATTATCTAATAAGGAGAGGAATCTTCTTTCAGTTGCTTATGAAAATGTCATAGGAGCCTGTAGGTCATCTTGGAGGTTCATCTCAAGTATTGAGCTAATGATGTGAGGTGCTGAGAAAAAGAGCAGATGGCTTGAGAATACAGAAAGCAATCTCAGAGGTGTCTGCAATGGTGTACTATCTGTTTGGAAAAGTTGCTTCACAACCACAGAGCAAAGTCTTCTTGAAAATGTAAGAAGATTACTACTGATACCTGGCTCAGGTTGCTGCTGGTGGTGACCAGGAAGAGAGTATAGATCCATCATAACAAGCATACCAAGAAGCTGTTTAAATCAGAAAAAGGAAATGCAACCAAAACATTCTATGATGTTGGGTCTGGGCTGTCATTTCTCTGTTTTTATTGTGCAATTCTGAACTTCCTGGACAAATACTGTTCTTTTACAAAGACAACTTTCTTTTCCAATTTAATTGAAGTATAACTAAAATATAATATTGTGTAAGTTTAAGGTATATAGAATAATGATTTAATATATGCATGTATTGCAAAATGATTATCATAGTAAGTTAACATCTCATATAGTTACAATTTTTTCCCTTGTAATGAGAACTTTTAAGATTTATTCTCTTAGCAACTTTCAAATGTATATTATTAATTATAGTCATTATAGTGTATATTACACCCACAGAACTTATTTATCTTATAACTGGAAGTCTGTAGTTTTTGATCAACTTTACCCAATTCTCCCATACACCGCCCCCCCACTATCCCTGGCAACCACAAATCTGACTTTATTTCTATGAGTTTGGTTATTATAGATTTCACATATACATGAGATCATACAGTATTTTTCTCTTTCTGACTTATTTTACTTACCATAATGCCCTTAAGATCTATCCATGGTGTTACAAATGGCGGGATTTCCCTTCTTTTTTATGGCTGAATTGTATTCCTATGTTTTTGTGTTTGTGTATGTGCTTGTATACACCAAATTTTCTTTATCCATTTATCTATAGATAGACACTTAAACTGCTGAGGCAGCTTTTAATGAAGCCATTGCTGAACTTGATGTATTAAGTATAAAGTCATACAAGGGCAACTTGCTAATAATGCAATGACCGAGAAGTAGCTTGGCATGTGGACATAGGATCCCTAAGAAGACAGCAGGAGAAGGAGGGAAAAGTTAGCCAGACTCCCAATTTTAGTTCATTTTATTTTGAAATTTACCTAGTGGACAATTTGTCATCCATAATGCCCTATAAGTAATTTTTTTATTTACAATTCATGACATGTATATGTTACTTCTATTTGAAGTTCTACTTTTTCCCACATGGTTTTTGTGTTTAATATTAGGAAAACAGAGTCAGTTAACATATAGAAATTTATCTATTCCCTTTCTTTTTTTCACAGTTAGATTTGATTTTTTTTTTAATTTTTATTCTTTGCCCAAGGGGTACAGGTCTGTGAATCATCAGGCTTACATCTTTCACACCATTCACCAAAGCACAAACCCTCCCCAATGTCCATAACCCATCCACCCTATCCCTCCCCTCCCACCCCCCAGTAACCCTCAGTTTGTTTTGTGAGATTAGGAGTCTCTTATGGTTTGTCTCCTTCCCCATCCCATCTTGTTTCATTATTTTTCCCTCCCTACCCCCCACGACCCCCCACCCTGCCCCTCAAGTTCCTCATATCAGAGAGATCATATGATAATTGTCTTTCTCTGATTGACTTATTTCACTCAGCATAATACCCTCCAGTTCCATCCATGTCGTTGCAAACGGCAAGATTTAATTTCTTTTGATAGCTGCATAGTATTCCATTGTATATATATACCACATCTTCTTTATCCATTCATCTGTTGATAGACATCTAGGTTCTTTCCATAGTTTGGCTATTGTGGACATTGCTGCTATAAACATTTGGGTGCACGTGCCCCTGAGGATCACTACCTTTGTGTCTTTAGGGTAAATACCCAGTAGTGTGATTGCTGGGTCGTAGGGTAGCTCCATTTTCAATTTTTTAAGGAATCTCCATACTGTTTTCCAGAGTGGCTGCACCAGCTTGCATTCCCACCAACAGTGTAGGAGGGTTCCCCTTTCTCTGCAACCTTGCCATCATCTGTAAAACCACAGCGAGATACCACCTTACACCAGTCAGAATGGCTAAAATCAACAAGTTAGATTTGATTTCTTTTTCCATTGATTCCACTTTTGTTTTATCAAGATATTTCATCTTTAATAAGGTTTTGCTGTTTTTCATATGGGTTTCTTAACTTTTATTACTACTTTTTCTAGATATTTATTGTTAACTAGATTGTTTAGTTTTAGGGTTTTTTTTTAAAGATTTTATTTATTTATTTGACAGAGAGAAATTACAAGTAGGCAGAGAGGCAGGCAGAGAGAGAGGAAGAAGCAGGCTCCCCGCTGAGCAGAGAGCCCGATGCAGGCCTCGATCCCAGGACCCTGAGGCCATGACTTGAGCCGAAGGCAGAGGCATTAACCCACTGAGCCACCCAGGCGCCCTAGATTATTTAGTTTTACTTGTTATATGATTGACATATATTAGTTTCAGGTGTATAATATAATGAAATGATAACAACACTAGGTTTGTCATTCATTACCACATATAGGTATAAAAAATTTTTTTCTTGTGAAGAGATCTTTAAAGATTTACTTTTAGCAAATTTCAAATATACAACACAGTATTTTTTAAAGATTTTATTTATTTGAGAGTGAGAGAGTGTGCAAGCAAGAGTGAGGGGAAGGGCAGAGGGAGAAGGAGAGGGGGAAGCAGATTCCCTACTGAGCAGGGAGTCCAACTTGGGGCTTGATCCCAGGACCCTGAGCTGATGGTAGATGCTTAACTGACTGAACAAGCCAGGTGCCCCAAATATACAATATAGTAGTAACAATGATAACCACCATGCTGTACATTCCATTTTATAAATGGAAGTTTATACATTTTCATCCACTTAACCCATTTCACCCATCCCTCACCCCTTAACTCTGACAACCAACAATCTGTTCTATGAGTTTATTTTTTGCTTTTAGATTCTACATTTAAGTGAGATCATATGGTATTTGTCTTTCTTTGTCTGACTTATTTCACCTAGCATAATGCCTTTAAAGTTTGTCCATGTTGTCACAAATGGCAAGATTTTGTTTTTTGTGGCTGAATAATACCCTGTTTATGTGTATGTATCACATTTTCTTTATCCATTCATCCATTAATGGACTTCACTAAACTTATTCTAAATGTATTTTGGTGGGGTCTTTAGGGTATTCTATATGTAATATGTCATCTGCAAATAGTGATAGTTTTATCTGTTCCTTTCCAATTTGGATGCCTTTATTCCTTTTTCTCCTCCTCCTCCTCCTCCTCCTCTTCTTTCTTCTTCTTTCTTCTTCTTCTTTTTTTCCCAATTGCTCTAAGACTTCCAATACAAAGTTGAATCAGAATGATCAGAGTGTATATCCTTGTCTTATTCCTGATCTAGAGGAGAGAATTCAGCTACTCACAGTTAAGTATGATGTTAGCTGTGGCTGTGTCATATATGACCTTTATTATTTTGAGGTATGGTCCTTCTATATGCACTTTTTTGAGAGTTGTCATCTTCAGGTGGTCTATGTGGGGATATGGAAATTTTATTATAGTACCTTTGCTACATGGTGACTTTACAGTGTCCTGTATTAAATCTCCTTCCATGTCTAAGCAAAGAAAACTGACTACAAATTGATTTGTCTTGGTATGGGGAAGCAGAAAAAACTGGTTTCTATCACACTTATAGTTATTGTGGGTACTCTAAAGTTTGGAGTACTTCTAAGACTATAGTAGAAGTAGATAGCCCATGGATATTATATTTTGAATCATGTTCTACGTGTGGAATATACAATCTCAATGTATATTCCAAATCTTTGACTATAGTTGCAGAAGTGTTCCTTTGGACCATGTTGTATACCAATTTAGTCCATAGGAAGGTGGAAATTTTTCACATCCCATTATTTGTAAAATTGCCTATTGTTTATTTTCATTATTTCTTGTAATACTCATTTTTGTTTAAATATTTTAAGCAAAGTAAGCACAGACTTACAAATAAAGATGCAGTTAAAGTGAATTGCTTGATATCCATTATTTCATAGAGGTCAAATAGAGAAGTAAAAAAGCAAAACCAATAAACAAAAAGGTGCTTAACTTTTTTAAGGTTTTTTGCTTTTATGATATTTCAAAAACTTATTAAACTTGCATGTACTACAAAATGGTTAACAGGGAAATAAGATGGTAGCTATTTTTGTTTAATATCTTATGAAATTTTTATGACCATCCAAGCATAATTAATAATGTGTATTCAGTTGATGTAAGTGGATAAAAGTTTTATACATGGAGAAAAATAGAAACATTAACTCCCAGTTTTTCTTTTTCTTTATTCTTCAGTTTGATTTTAATGTTAAGAAATACATTTTATGTTTTTGGGTGTCAACATTTAGCTTAGAGGGTACTTTCACCGAGTTTTCCCCCTGCTTTTGGGGTATGCTTTTAAAGTGTAATTGGTTTTAATACTTACTTTTCCACCACCCTTTGCTTTGTCTGTATTTATTGATTTATAATGCTTTTAAATTTTAGTGATTTTAACAAAAAATAACTAGAGTACTGTTTATAGATATTCTAAAAATTGTCTTATTCATTGTTGAGGAGATGAACATGTGAATATGCTAGAATATCTTTAAGAAATAAATACTGAAAAATTAAGCCAGTAGAATGTTTAGAGCTTTATAAGATACACATACCTTTTCTGCTGAAGCCAGACTGTTGATAGTAGCAGCAGCAGCTGGAGAGGGCCAAGAGTCCAGTGGGACAGTGAGCTTATCAGGGACATTATACAATCTGGAATCAGAGTAGAATATGAAGAATCTTGTCCTAGATTCCTCACACCAACATCTTCTAATCAAGGCATACCTGAACCCTTCCCTTTTTTCCACTTGAAAACTTTTACACTCCCATGATGGCCTATGAATCTCTGCCAAATGTGAGTGATGGCTGACTCCATTGCTATAGTAATATCTGAATAAACAGCTTTTGCTTGTTCTCATTTGGGTAGTCTTCATTTATTTCCACATCTGTAAATACACATGTATGGGATGTTGAAAGTTATAAAATCCCAACAATTATCTAAGATTTAATAATTATTCAATATTAAATAATCTCATGAATGTAAAAATTTGGTGAATCTCAGCTAGACACTGAAAAGCAGTTAATTCTAATTTAGACAATAGCTTTCCAACCATTCTTGATTTTAAAATATAGATTTCACATTCACACTTTTAAAAATTAACTGAGATCATTTGAAAGTTATTTTAATGTATAATTTATGGTGGTCTTTGAGTCATTAACCCAGGGTCATACCTGATAATTTAGAGTTTTATCTAGAAAAGAATTTTGATTTGCAGTTAGTTGGCAAGGAATATCCAATGTTTAGATAAGAAATTCAATTATATTTTCATAGAAGCCAAGATGATTAGAGTTCAGAGAGCCAGAGGCAGTATGCCATTTCATTTTAATGTATAGCTGAACCAATTCTGTTTTTAAGTATATATTTCATTTCAAGAAATTGGATCTGCCTTACAAACCATAAACACACTACTGTGTTCATATTTATTGTTTTAGAACTAATTATTTTTGCTAACTAATACTTTAAGTCTATTCTGTTAAATAACAGAAGCACTTAACTTTATAAAAAATCTCCCTGGTGTTTTCTGGACTATTATTTAGTTATGTTCAAACACGAACTATAAAAGACAAAACTAAAGACAAACTAAAAATAACTTTTCTAGGGGCTTTAAGAGATGAAACAGGAGCCTGGGTGGCTCAGTCGGTTAAGTGTCCAATTCTTGATTTCAGCTCAGGTCATAATTTCAGGGTCATGAAATAGAGCTCAATGTCTGGCTCTGAGCTGGGCATGCAGCCTGCTTAAAGTTCTCTCTCTCTCTCTCTCTCTCTCCCTCTGCCTCTCCCTGACATTCTGCACCCACCTCCCCTCCTAAAAAAAAAAAAAAGATGAAGCAAAAGTGAAAAAAAACACCTATTAATGTACATTTCAGTAAGGAAATCCAAGGATTTCCTAATGGTTCTCAACCTTTTCTAGTCTTTGTCATCATCATCATATCAATGCAACATAGTACTTATGTGCCAACTGGTGTTCTAAGAACGTAAGATGTATGAACTCGTGTAATCCTTATACCAATTATGGGAGGTAGGTATAATAATTTTTTAAAACTTCCTCTGGATTTATAATTTTTGTTATCTAAATCAGTGGTTCTTATTTTTTAGATCTGAGTATAATTTAAAATTAAAAAGAATGGAAAACTGTCACAGAGTAGTTTTGCCAAGTAAAGTTGTAAGGAACTATCCACCACCATCAGCACAACTATTATCTACTGTAATCAGCTTTCCATTAAAAAAAGATAGTTTAACATCAAAACCATTAACACAAGCTGAGAATAAAGTGTTCTTTCTTCTACTGAAAAAAGCATCCATTTTATGAAAAGCTTATTTTACTTTTTATTTTTTCAGATTTTAACATGGATCAGTAAAGACTTCATTTATTTATTTTTTTATTGTTTTCTTTAATTTTTTATTTAAATATAGTTTCACTAACATATAGTATATTATTAGTTTTGGGGTAGAATTTAGCGATTCATCAGTTGCATGTAACTCCCAGTGTTCATCACACCATGCGCCCTCTTTAATGCCCATTACCCAGTTACCCCATTCCCCACCCATTTCCCCTCCGACAACCCTCAGTTTGTTTCCTATGATTAAGAGTCTCTTGGCTTTATTTAAAATCAAAGCTAGTTAGTTTTTTTTACCTTAAGGAATAAATTAGAAATTTTAATGGTCCCAACTAGTTGATGGCAAAACAACCAATCCTTTTTGTCTATATTATTGAAAATAGAAAACAGTCACATGTCCCTAGTTTTTTGTGGGTAAATTAATTGGCTCATTGAATTCTTTACTTTTAAATTCTTTTTCTTCTTGTTATTCTAATGACTGAAAGCAGTGAATAGAATATGAACAGTAATTAGAAAAAATATTAGGCAGGAAAGCCATATACACACAAAAGGGATTCACCCATTTCCATTTGCCTGTAACATTGTCAAGTAAGCACGTTTTGCATATGCAGCAGTACCTTCCTCTAGTTAGGTGGTTTCTTAGATCTATGAGTTAGGACTTCTCCAAAGTCCTCTACTTTGACTTTAATATCACTATATCCTTGGGAATACTAAGAATCACATTTCAAGCTGAAGGGATTTGTTGTCTTTATAGAGCATATATAGCATAAGTTAATTTTCCCCAAGTGTTTAAAGTTCAAGCTATGTTAATTTGTTATTTAATATCACAGATTTTTTTTGTTATTTTTCTATGATAAGGATATATTGATTATTCTTGTGAATGAGTGATTGAAGTTCCTAAAATGAATCAATGTCTAAATGTACCTTATTTATTGAATAGAGAATTGGGTGATAATTCAACCCTGCATAGGGATAATTGCTCACTGAGAATAATGAAAATGTTAGATTAATATTTTATTGATTTGTGAAAAAGAACAGGAATGTGGTCATGTGATCTGCTTTTCAAGAGGATATAACTTCTGGGGTAGCTATTTTGATCACAGTTAACACCTTAAAGTAATCAGAAAATGATTATGTGGTGACCAGCTAGTTAAAATGTTACTCAAAAATGTCTGAAAATTTTGTGTGACTGTGGAAAGATCAACCAGGGCAGGTTGATTTGGTTAGTGATTCATATATAGAGTTCATAGAGGAACAGACCATAGTAAAAATAGTTTTATGCTGCATAGTAATGTGTTTGATTTCAGATATTTCATTCAAATAATCAGTTTAGAATAATTTGTAATGAAACATTGCAAATTATAGTGGGTTGATTTGTTCCCCCCAAAGATATGCCCTAATCCTAACCCTCAGTACCTATGACTGTGAATTTATTTGGAAAAAGTGTCTTTGCAGATATAATTAAGTTAAAGGTCCTTAAAAGAGAGTAAAAAAGAAATAAGAACTATGTATTGGACAAGTACATTAAATAGAATATTGTGAAGAGAAGCTAATATAAGGAAAGATGGGTAAGGTGAGAAGCTAAATCTGTATAATTCTGAAGTAATAAACTATGGTTTGAAAATTTAAGTGAATGAATGAATGGATGAATTAATGAACAAAAGAATGAATGAAATGTCCCAAATGTCCCTGGGCATCCTGAATGACCCAGGTGGGCCCTAAGTCCCAAGAAACATCTTTATGTGAGACACAGGATAAAATAATGTGAAGATGGAGGAAGAGACTCGAGCAAAGTGTCCACTATCCAAAACTAAGAAAAAATCGTGAAAAGATTCTCCCTCAGAAATTCAGGAAGCAACCAATCCTGCCAGCACTGACTTTGGATTCTGGCCTTTTTTTTTTTTAAAGTCATCAAGTTGTGAAAATTAGTTAGAACAGCTCTAGTAAACTAACACACTTCTGCATAGACTAAAATGTCAGATTGTAAAACTAAAACAGAAAAGTAGTTGCAGCATATTGATTTGACAGGAATTAAGTAGAGGATTAATTAAATAATGAGTCATCCCTACTTTTATTTCATATCTATACTAACAAGCTTAAAAATTAATTGAATTTGCCGCAGCTCTTGATTTTATGTTGTTCCAATATCATTGAAGATAGAGGAATAATATAAATGGATATAGTGAAGTCAAAATTTATAAGCAGAAACTGATTAAACATGAAAATTAATTTGGAATACAACCATCTAAAATGTCTTGGGAAAATACTTACTGAAACATAAATATTTAGGGGGAAAGTCACTTGGGAAACCCTTAAATGCTTAAGTAGAATACAAGTTATTAACCAAATGGATATTAATTTCTATGAGATTAAATAGCTAACAACAAACAATATTTATGAATAAAGTTTTTCTAATTTTTAGTCAATTATTACTTGCACAACTCGTTAGCAGTTTCATCATGTATGTAACAGTTATTTAAAATCAAGTCAAAAGAATTCCATCATATTTTTTGGAGATGATTTTATGCCCTAAATTAGGCTGACTCAGAAAAATGCTCCAAATTTAGCTATTTAAACTTACCAAATTTAAAAGAACAACTGACATAATTAAGGTCAGATACTTTATCCTCTTAAAATGTATTTTAGAAAATGATTAAGTAGTATTTAAAAAAATTCTACCCAAATTATACAGAATCTAGATGGTTACTGTCACTGTCAACTATTCTCAGAATAAAAAAATATATATATATATATATCTCTAAATGTCAGAACTTTTACTTATTCATAAACTTCACAGAAGATAGAGTTCTCATTAAACAAACAAAATGTGGCATCAAGCCAAGGGGATGAAGAGAATTGAAATCTCACTTTGGATAAATGTCTAATTAATCATTGTTGACTAATTAATTCAACCCTTTTATTTCTATTCTAAGCTTTTCTTACTTGATATTAAAATATATAACAAACAGAGTTTCAAGAATATGTTTTTGAAAGATGCTGGGTCAAAGTAAAGTTTATCTCCTGATGAGATTTTTAATTAATTAGAGAAAAGTTCACAGAGGTTTAATATGAAACAACTTCACTGTAAATATGTTTGATAATGCTACAACTTGTTTTGATATGCTTCTGAGTAAAATAAGTTTATAAGGCAATTTGGAAATATGTTTTAGTAACTAAAGTTTCTCTTTATCAAAACATTGTATTAAGATTTAGTCTGTAAAATTTTTATTGCAGATGAAAGTAGGTATGTCATGAAACTATTAGACATGTTTTAGTGCTAGATCAGTTTTGGATTTGATTCCTTGCCCTACAAACTACAGTACTGAATGAGCTAACCAATGCAAGCACATCACATAGTAAATGAAGCAGATAGGTACTCAATGCTATTTAATTTTACATTTAAAACTTTATTTTTTAATTCATAATTACTAGATGTTTTAAAAACTTTGGGGGTAACCATTCTCTCATTTTAAAATCTGGAAAATATTTGAAGATATTTGTGGATTTTAATGAATCCATTATTGAAAATATATATCTTTTTTATATTAATTAGAAAATTAGCATGGATTAGAGTTCATGTGTGTTCTTATATGATAAGATAAATAGCTGGCTATTTCTGATACTTTCTTAAGTGATGTCAACATCAGGATGTGGATATTTATAAATACTTTTGCCTTAACTTTTCTGCTTTCTTCAACTCCACTAACCTTCACCTTCATATCATTTTAACAACCCAGCCCCATGAGCATACATTGGATTTTGTCTTTTAGAATTGCTGTGTTTTGAAATTGTTAGAAGCAGAGTTTTCTTTGCCTACCATGTTCACTGAATCTGATCTCATGGAGACTTCTAAGGCCTTGATCAATTTCTTTCTCTTTCTTTCTTTCTCTCTTCCTTCCTTCCTTCCTTCCTTCCTTCCTTCCTTCCGTCCGTCCTTCTTCCTCCCTCCCTCCCTCCCTTTCTTCCTTCCTTCCTTCCTTCCTTCCTTCCTTTCTTTCTTTCTTTCTTTCTTTCTTCTTTCTTCTCTCTCACTGACTCTATCTCTCTCTTTCTTTCCTGTTTTTCATTTATTATTTTTACTAATTTATTGGACCTTTCCTATCTTTACTTTCTTCTAATTGTAAAGCATATCATGTGGTCAATATGGGCCACACTGTTTTGATTGCAGTCAATAGAAAAACAGGTAAGTCTGATTAAGGCCAAAAAAAAAAAAGATAAATAATAACTATAGAAAAGGCAGGGGTTTTAGCTTGTACTCATCGCAACCTAGAAATGGATGGTTTATTCAATAGATGACACTAAAATAGTTGATCAACCAGGTGGGAAAACAAACTAAAATATTTATTTTTTTAGAGAGTGAGAGCATGTGCATGTAGATGCATGCCTGAGGGAAGGAAGGGGCAGAGGGAGAGGGAGTAGGAGAGAGAGAATCTCAAGCAGGCTCTATTCCCAGCATGGAGCCCTACAAAGGGCTTAATCTCATGACCCTGAGATCATGACCTGAGTCAAAACCAAGAGTTGGTTCCTTAACTGACTGAGCCCACCCAGACACTCCTAAAATCCTGAATTTAATTTATATTTTATTTTTACATGAAAATAAAGATAAAAAAATAAAAATAAATTGAAGATCTATTTAGAAAAGCAAATCTATATCTCTAAAAAGAATTATAGGAAAATCTTCACAAAATTGAGGTAGAGAAGAATTTCTTACACAAAAGACAAAGGAGAAATAATATATCTTATAACTCAAATTTTATATTTATATATATCTGTACCACAAAATACCATGAATAGGGTTCAAAGCAAGCTGCAGATTAAACATTAGTAATGTATACAACTGACGAAAAGTTGGTAAGCAGAGTATGAAAATAATTTCTACAAATTGAAAAGAGAAAATATAGAATGGAAAATTGGCTAAGGAATATTGTATCAGTCAGGAACAAAGTAGGAACAAAGGGAAATAGAGTTTAAGACGTGGACTATTTACAAAGGCAATGGCAAGATTTAGGAAATCAGCTAGGACAGACCAGTTCTGTAGGACCAGCAGCAGAAGAAAGAAAAATGGAGTAAAAGAAGAGGGAAGTTACCAGAACACAAAAAAATTAAGAAGGATTCTTGACTGGAGCTGTAGCCTCTGGTAGAGGGACACACCAACCCATGGCAACCAGTAAAGAGAATGCCAGTGGGACAGTGAGATAAATATTTAATATCACTCGTTCCTAATCTCTGGGTTTTCTGCTCACGTCTCCCATTGAGAAAAAGCAACCTGGAAGCCAGAGGGATGGCACCCAACTTGCCCAATCAAATTTCCAATTAAGGGTGGCCAAATCTAAGTTTCTAAGAGTCTAAAATTTTTTCCAGATAGATGATGAGAGGAATTCTGTCACAAATAAGTTTAAATCAAAAGGACTAATTTGGGTGTATGTTATTAATAGGGTGTCAGATTGCTTGCCAATAAAAATATCCATAGCTGGTATTAGAGGTCCAGCATTAGCCTAGAGGCAGGACCTGTAATTTAAGCAATTGCTATGGGCCCTTTACGTCAGTAGCTAGCTAATTTGGTGATGGACAAGCTGGTGATATCTTTGAGTGATATGGTGTGTATTATCCAAACCAGATGAGAAAGAGGGGTTGGAGAAGAGGGAGAGATGAAAAGAACATATCATAAGCTAGTTAATTAAGAATGAAAGGCCAGAGAATGGTAAGACAGACATATTTTCTCATTGACATAGGACACAATTAAGACATAATAGAGAATGTGGACCCCCATATGTAGGCTTATGAATTTGGTTCATAAAACAGAAATTGGCTGTTCTGAAAAAGCCCAACATTATATATTCTATATTTTTAAGCCATATCTAGTCTTACCACAAATGATATAATGCCTTACCACAAATATATAATATATATATAATATAATAATATATATAATGTCTTACCACAAATATATAATGTCAATTGTGGATCAGTTAGTAAAACTTTATAATTATTATTATTATTTTTAAAGATTTTATTTANTATTATTATTATTTTTTTTAAAGATTTTATTTATTTGACACAGAGAGAGAGATTACAAGTAGGCCGAGAGGCAGGGAGAGGAGGAAGCAGGCTCCCTGCTGAGCAGAGAGCCCGATGTGGGCCTCGATCCCAGGACGCTGAGATCATGACCTGAGCCGAAAGCAGAGGCTTTAACCTACTGAGCCACCCAGGCTCCCTTATTTTTTTTTTTTAATTTTTTTTTAAGATTTTATTTATTTGTTTGACACAGAGAGAGAGATTACAAGTAGGCAGAGNATTTTTTTTTTTTAATTTTTTTTAAAGATTTTATTTATTTGTTTGACACAGAGAGAGAGATTACAAGTAGGCAGAGAGGCAGGCAGAGAGACAGGGAGAGGAGGAAACAGGCTCCCTGCTGAGCAGAGAGCCTGATGCGGGCCTTGATCCCAGGACGCTGAGATCATGACCTGAGCTGAAAGCAGAGGCTTTAACCACTGAGCCACCCAGGCGCCCAGTTAGTAAAACTTTAGAATGCATTGCTAATACCATGTTGCCATATTATCACTATGATATATGATCTAAGTTATTCTTTCTTATTTGTCAAAGTAGAATTTATCATGTACATTTCATATAATATTTTGATAACTTCAGAATCTTTCTGAACTCACAGGATTTTGAATGACTTGGACCACTGCCAACCCCAGTGGTAATCAAAGGATGGTGAAGACTGAGTTTTGTGCAGAAGTATCTAATTTCAGGTGGGACCAATAATAAAATAGTATCTCATTGGACAGGTAGTGGAAAGTGCCATTGCTTAAGGAAAGTGCTTTGTAGCGGAGTTAGCTATATAGCTTCTTAGTTACCTGATTGATATGCATGGCAGAGAACAGTGCACCCTAAACAAGTGGAAGAGACACTTTATCATCTTACTGAAAAACCCTTCCATAAAATACTCTTTTTAATTAAATCTTTAACATGATATCATAGAGAACATTTCTGTAGTTGATTAATTATGTACTTTTTTGGGGGAAAAGAGCAGTTTCTTTGAATAGAGGTAATCATGTAAAAATGTTAGCTGTGGCTTAGACTTGTCTTTAATTAGAGTACTATTAATTTTGCTTGATCCAAAAGGAAACAAAGCTAGAAGATTTACTTTAAAAACAAACAGCAAAAGCAAATCTTATTCCTCCCTGTAGCTGGTATAAAAAGAGCAAGAATTAGCAAAAAATTGGCCACAGGACTGAGTAGAGAACTTTTCCAGAATGCAGTAAAAATCAGATTCGAGCAAGTCATTCCAACCCGCTGGACATGCTAAAGATGTCAGAAGGGATTTCATCTGTTTTGAGAAAGGATAGGTCCTTTTCACAAGATTTCTTATGAGAACCAGGGAGAGACTCTTTTTAACATTGAAGATGCAATAAAAGGAAACTTAATAATGACACTAGTTAGTCTTATTACTAGTTAGTGTTGGCACTAGTTATTTATGATACTAGAAAGTAATGGTATTCCTTAGTAACTCCATCTTTTCCATGCATAATAGAGACATAGAGTGTTTCAGGTACTGTTCTTATCACAGAATGCCTGAGCTTTGCTAGAATACCTACTGTGAAAGGGCATTTATTTATTACCTTTTAAGACTGCTCCCTCTTATTTAGGGAAAGGTTTGATTTTAGATTTTCTCTCTTGTGTGTCTTCATAGGACTTATACCCAGTATTCTTGGTTTGATCTATGTGAACCATAATAAAAAATGTCAATTCCCCTTCCATGGGATCACCTGTCTCTATTTAAGTTATCATGCGTTTTGAGATTATTTTTATCTTGGGTTGTCTCTTGTACCACATAAGAAATGAAGTTATGGGCAGGGTTGGCCTTCAACAAAATTGTTCATCACGGAGTATTTGTCTTTACTAACACCTCTCTAGGTCATCCATACAGGTATGGTTCCACTTCTTGGCCCCAATGATTGCCATGTCCCACTTAAGGTATGGTCTTTTTTTTTTTTTTTAAGATTTTATTTATTATTTATTTATTAGAGATAGATCACAAGTGGGCAGAGAGGCAGGCAGAGAGAGAGGGGGAAGCAGTCTCCCCACTGAGCAGAGAGCCCGATGTGGGGCTCAATCCCAGGACCCCGAGATCATGAGCTAAACGCAGAGGCTTAACCACTGAGCCACATAGGTGCCCCTAAGATACAGTCTTACAGCCACTCAGTTACCAACAACTCCATCCGTCCCAGAATTCACACTGATCAGTTGAAGCTGTAACTTTTGATACTAGCTCTCCTGCTATTATTATTATTATTATTATTAATTTATTTTATAGGTGTGTTTGTGTTTTTATTCTGTATTGAAAGGTCTTAAGAGTAGGGAAAAGCTGTATTTTTTTGGTATCATCATTAATGATCATTTTCAACTTTATAATAGCTAACATTTATTATGTGCTTACCATGTGACAATGTTCTAAGCCTTTACAAGTATTAACATTTCAAAGTAGCCTCATGAACTAAGTAGTATTATGACCCACATCTTACTTATAAGAATACCTAGGGATTTAGAAATCAAGCAATTTTTTTCAAGATTACATACATAATAAGTACCGGAGCCATGGTTTGAATCTGGGCAGTCTGGCTTCAGTGCTTACTCTTATAACTACTATGTTAACTTGTCTCCCAAAACCTAAAACAGGAACTTTAATTGACTCTCAACATACTTGCCTTGGATGAGTTAATATGTGCCCATTTTTAAGTGTCACTTAGATATCAGGTCTATCTCCTACATTTCACTCATGTCTATATTTTGAACTGCAAAATGTGTGATTATATAGAAGAACTATTATAATGTCAAATTTATACTATCCCCAAATGAGTTTATTATTGTCCACTCAGAACCCTGCCTGATCTTATGTTCCTTCTTTCATTAAATGGAATCATTTTACATCAATTTGCCTAAACTAGAGATTAGGCTTCTTTGTAGATTTTTCCTATTCCCATGTTCTACCACCTCTAATTAATCTCAAAGTCCTATAAATTCTGCTTCTTCAGTATTTCTCTGCAGAGCCCTTTGCTCTCCATTTTTACTGTGATTACTTTAGCTCATGTTCTCATAATTTTTCACTTGGGCTATTATAGTTCTAGCCCCAGGGAAGTCCTCTACATAAATGTTGCTCCCTTCCGATGGATCTACCATACCATAGCCAGGGGAATTTATAAAACGTAAAACTGACTTTGTCATGTGCCTGTTTGAAATGCTTAAATGTCTCACTAACTCTTTCAGGATAAAACACAGACTACAGCAAATCAAAGTCTTTCATAATTTGACTTTGCTCATTTTTCCAGCCTTATATATTGTCTTGCATTCTAAAGCAACCTGCTGTATACTATTTTCTCTGCCTAGGATGACCTATCCCTCGTGGCCTGCCTTTGCCTCTTACCTATTTTTTGAAGATTAGCTCAAATATTGCCTTCCCTTGGAATTGTTCCCTATAGCTCCCTACTGATATCTGATTAGTGTCCTTCATCTTTACATATGTACATTCTTGTTTCTCCTATATGATTTTGGCAGTATAGTAATGGTTTATTTTTACTTTTTTCCTTTCTATTTTCCCAATGGCCTGTGAGTTTCTTCAGGGCAAGTATTACACTTGCTGTTGTTGTGGTCTCAATATTTACCACAGTGTGTGGGTAACAGTGGATCTGCAACAAAATTTAGTTGGATAAATATCAATAATGCCTCCCAGGCTATTAACAGAAATAAGAGAGCCAACGGCCAGGCTGCGAAATGATTTTTGTCTGTGTGCTAGTTCTCACTATTTGAGGAGCTACCTAGAGCATGGTCTTAACATGAATTCTAAGGCAACATTTAGGCTCAGTGGAAATGTGGAATTTATTATTAATATTTATTATGGGACTGGTAGGGGATAGGGAGAAGTAGCATTTGCCTACCTTGACACCTTTCCAACAATATATTTTTTTAAGATTTTCCTTCAGATAGGAAATTGTCAAAGATTATAAATATGTTAATGTTCCCTGAAGTTAATTTAAAAAAAATGAAATCTTTGAGACTTATTCCAGGGGCTGGAAATTTGCCTTTGTCCTTCAAATTATACCACTGCTTCAAAAATAGGAAGCAGTATAGTATGGTAGTTAAATTCCAGGGTTAAGGTGTCAGTCAATGTTAGTTTGAAACTTTATTCTACCACTTATTATTTGCCTGATCTTGGGCAAGTAACTTGAACTCTCCTGGCCTCAGTTTCCTCCTCCAGAAAACGGGAGTAATAGCACTAATACCTGCCATTATAATTCTATTATATCTCTACAAGAAGTTTTATACAAGCATGTCCTATTGATAAATTTAAACTCAACACAGAGTTATAGGTTAAATCTAATTACATGTACCATTAGTAGGAATACCTAGCCTACATAGTGTAGGACTTCACCATAGCTTGCCTTTATGTAATGCAGGATGGAACTGACTCACAGTGGAGCTGAGTAATTCTAAGCAGGTCAGTTTAAATTGTGAAATGTGTAATGTATGCAGATAATGATAAGTATCATTATTAAGTTCCTTCTGCATGCTGGATATGGTTCAGGTCCTTTATACATCTGCTAAAATAATCTGTGTGAAAGTCTTAGTACAGTATTTAACATACTGACATACAGATATGCTACTAACAGCATTATTTATAATCTTCACGAAATCTAGATTGAGAAGATGGATTTATATATATATGTTAAACTAGTCACTGTGGTTGGTAAACGCATAGTCAGTGCCTTACATTTATTAAGCACTTTGTATGTGACAGATACTGATTCTAACTTCAGTAATTCCTAGATCATCTGTTACCTTATGAGACTATATAATACTTCCAAACATTGGCAAATGAACACAATGCTCTGGTTAAACTGAACATGATGACATGTTACTAAGGAGAGTTAATAATGAGAATGATTTTCCAAGAAGAACTTGGGGATATAAGCTCATCATCACCACTATACTAATGTACTATGTACTAATTTCTCACAAATATCAGGATTTTAAAAGAGTATGAAATTACGAGAAGGACTTTATTTCTTACCCAATTTTTTGACTCTTTCTTAGAGCAGGGAAAGGCATCTGAGGGAATCTGGACCCTGTCCTTTAGAAACAAGTTTCTGCATGACTGAAAGCTAAGCTTGATAGGTTTCAGCCTCAAGAAAAGCTGAATACTTGATTATGCAAACACTGAGCCCATGATATCTCACAATGCAAGTGTTAAACTAGGCTTCTCAAAACAATAATGAAGTGTGTTTAGCAGCTCTTTTATTTCATTTTAGAGTTGTTAAAAGAATATTAAAGTAAAACCATGGAAATGAGACTCATCTGTATAAGCATGTTTAAGTAGGGATTACATAGAGATGAGTTATCTGAAAGTATCTTCACTTCTAAGCTTTCAAATGTGGTTCTTAGTCACTGATCCCAAGTTAAATTTGATTGCATTGGGATCAGGCTTTTATCCTTTATCTTCAATAACAAAAATCACACCTAGCAGTATAACAGCTAAAGCGGCCCTGAAAATTAAGTATTTTGCTGAGAAGAAGGAAAGCCTCATAAGTGGGCTTGCTTATGTTTTTTGTTTTTTTTGTTTTTGTTTTTTTTGTTTTAAAGGAACCACAAAGCTTATTTTCTTCTTAGCATTTGGTGGTTTGAGGACTACTGGGCCGTGGAGCCGAATGTGCTGTAGTGGCTAATTTAAAGTTCTAAGGAAGTTTAAACCAGCATGCATTTTTCATCACAGATAGGTTAAAAGGTTTTTAAAGTATTCTACTTATTCACAGGCAGCTGGAATTCAGTAGGATTGCATATCTGCCACGACTTTAGCAAATATCATCCCCAATTTGGCCCTGTAAAGGACAGCACTAGAAATTCTCTACACTTTTCCTACCTGGAAATAGACTGCAAATTTTATGGCAACTTTAGCTGTGAACTCTTCATTTCAAGGCTCTACATCTTCATTTAAATATGCATTGCTGTTCTTTATGTGTGTGCCCAAGGAATACTAAATTCATGGTAGGCTGTGAATGACATGGGTCATTGTAGCTCACTTGAAATTGTGACTACTTATAAAGTGTAAGAACTCCTGACCACAGAGAACATGAGTGTAGTTTTTATTCCTACTACTTTTATTTCTCCATTTGGGCCACAGCAGATTGATTTTAACCAAAAAGAAATTATACTTTTCATGGTCTTGCTGCCATATATGAATATGTATCCTCTGTATGTATTGTCTAATCAGTGCATTGTATGATATCTATGTTCCCTTTTTATTCAAAATGAGAATGATTTGATAAATAGAGGCTTGTGGAAAAGTAAAAAAAAAAGTCAAAATAGAGGGGTGGTTCATATAGCTGTGAGACATTGCTATCCCCTGGTGTCTTATAGAAAGCCTGCTGCCTGAGACCTACTGTCGATAAATAATGACACGTTATCAAAACTACACCATTGAGTTAAAATGGTTGATGTCAAACTAATTCTACCTCACCAGGTATTTCTTCCCATTTATAATACTCTTTTTAAAATAAAAAAGGGTCCACAAATTCAGATGTGTATATAATAGGGATGATATACAATTGTACTTCAAGCTGACTGCAAGCAATCTGTCAAAAAACAAAGCTAAATTCTGAGTAATAAAATCCACCATATGATTGATATCTTGCATTAAAGTGTGAGTTGAAGAAAGCAATTTTGTTTATGGAAAAGTCTTGGCTTGGCACATTTTTCATGTCACATAAAGATGGAAATCTTACCTTATGGTTGTAGATTACAGTTATATTTCAGCTTCTGTAGTTGTGAAAGGACATGCATCTGTTTTAAAATAAGAACCATTTTCTTCTGATAAAAATGAGCTCATTTTAATACAGTTCTTTTTTCCAATACATATCATAGTCTCCTTTGCTTTCATTCCCCTGTTAACTCTTTTTTGACTCTTTATTGTTGTTTAGTAAACAAATACACCTTCTAAGAATTTTCAGAGTTTCAAAATTGTTGTGTTTTTGGGCACTGTATGGTATAAATAATGAGTTAAAGATATAAAGCATTTGCTTAACATTTAAGAGTTGCAAATTGAAGAAAACTGGGTCAGCATGTTCTCATTTTTCTGCGTAGGAGAGAAATGAGTGGTGATGTTAAAAATCTTGTATAATTTCCTAATCTTATCACTTTCCAATTTCTTTGTATTAACTACTTTTTAAATAAAACTTTCTAAAGATACACAGTGTTTTATAGGTTACAAAATACTAACACATAGATCATTAATCTTCATCTGTCCTTTGAGGTGAGAAATAATATTGTTACTATTTTTACATTCCTATTTTGTATATCAGGAAACTGAAGCTAAGTGAGGTTAAATCATCTGCCCAAAGCTGATACAGAATTTAGCAGACTCAAGTCTTTTGATGTAGTAGAATCCTAAATGATTTAAGCTCACTTGTCTTTTGACTAAAATATGGCTAGACCAACTGTAGCATTGGAGTTAACCTACTTTGGCTCAACTAGAGTTAAATTTAATAAAAAATTTTTTGCTGTTTTTGTGTTTTTGGAGGAGGGCACGTAGGTCAGATAAGAGAATAGGAATTAGAATTGAAAGGGATGGAAAAGATGAATATGTTTTCATGCTACAAATAATTAATGTTGAATAAATATTGAGAAAAATGGAAGTGTCAGCACTATAACAAACCTGTGTAAAATTTGTGAAAGTTGAGCAGTGTATTCTCTCTTTGGATTGTCTTTGTTTACCATGCAAAAGTTTCTTTTGTAGGTAAAGGAGATTAGCTAAATCTGATTCATCCAAGTGTTATTTAGGGTTGCATTTCTCTTTCTGCTATCACAACTTCATGTCCTTTTCTGCCTTCTGATTCCTTGTGGGGTAGGCTGGTTCTAAAACAGTTCCCAGTGACAGATTCCTGATTTCTGGTGTTCATGCTCTTATGTAATTCTCTCTACTTGTGTGGGGGCTGCCCCTAGTAACTTGCTTCAGATGATATAGAGTATGATGAAAGTGACAGATGCCATTTCTGAGATGAGGCTGTGAAAGACTGACTTCTGTCTTTCCCTCTCTCTTGCTCATTCCTCCCTCTTTGGTGGGCTTGGATGAAGCCAGCTGCCATGTTTTGAGCTGCTCTATGGTGAAACTCATCTGGCAAAAACTGAGAGCCTTAGCTTACCAGTCCACAGAGAACTAAATGCTGCCAACAACCACCAAGTAAGCATGGAAGCAGATTTCACACCAGTTGAACCTGAGGATAACATCCGATTTTCCTAACCTACAGAAATTGTGAGAAAATACATACATTTTTTTTAAGTAACTAAATGTTGTGGTAATTTGTTACCCTCCTAGATATTCTGTGTCACATCATCTTATATTATTTTAATGTTGCTCTCATTATCTGAAACAATCTTAATGTGTTTGCCATTTATTACATCTCTTTCTTCAATTAAAATGTAAATCTTATAAGATTTAGGACCTTTTTTGTTCATCTTTAGTTTCCCAGTGTCTAGAAGAGCACTTGACACATAGTTCCTGGTACTAAGTAATTATTGGTTGAATGAATGAATGGACAAATTTTGCTTAGAGTTTTTTCTCTAGGGCCTTATTATTGTGTCTTTCTAAAAAAGACAAATGGCTTAGGGCAAGAGTGTTTGCCTTTTTTCTTTATCTTTACCTACTCAGGGATTATTTCTCAAAAAAAAATTAACTTGCTGCTAAACTCTCTTCTAACAACTGTTTTACTATTAACTTCTCCATGTCCAAAGGTCTTCATTTTGATTTTGCATAAAATTAAGTCTAAAAAAAATCTGATTCTTTGACATACAATACAGTTTCACATTTTCTTTTCTGTGGAGTCTGAGCTTGTGTTCACTGGTATTTTAATAGAGCAACATATTATCTGTGGTATTAAAATTATTTTATTTTCCATGTTGTTTCACTGTGAAAGGTGTTAACTTCTTTAGCAAAGTTCTCAGAAGTGAAACTAAGAAGTATCTCTCCCTGTCTCTCTCTCCGTCTCTTTGTTTCTCTTATTTGGTTTTCCTAAACTACTGTCAATTGAATAAAAGTAGGTAACTTAGAATCCTCTTTAATCTCTCTTTCTCCCTCATCCTTCATATCTTAGGCTCTACCTTTAAACTATGGCCAGGATACAAATTCTTATATCTCCACTGTCATTCCACCCTGATCAAAATCCTAATTATCGGTACCCAAAATCTCTTAATTGATCTCCCCATGTCTACTTTCAACTTATTCCCAGCCTATGAAGAAATCAGAGTAAATATGGTAAAACCCAAAGCAGGTCATGCTGAAAATCTTCCAGTTTTCTATTGCATTCTGAATAAAAGTCTAAGTCCTCATAGTGACACGGTACCCTATATTATTCTCATTTCAAATTATCTCTCCTATGTTATCATCTCTAACCTCTACTCCAGCCATATAATAGCCCTTTGGGTGTTCAACTCTTCCTTAAACATGTCAGCATGCTTGCAACTGAGACTCTCCTACTTGATATTGCTTCTGTCTGCAATGGTCTTTCCCCAGATATTTATTTGGTCTAATACTTTTTTTTCATAATATAGGATATATTTTATTTATCTTATTTTTGTCTCCCCTAATAAAATAGAAGCCCTATATTAGAGTAATGTTAGCTGTTGTAACAAATAAGTCCCCAGATTTCAGTAGGTTACCATAATATTTTATTTTTGGCTTATATAGATATTAATTTATTTTTATGATCAGTGGTTCAAGAGGGCATTCTTCCCCCAAATAATCATTTAGTGACTCAGGCTGATAAAAGCCCTACTATCTTCTAATTTCATCATCTAAGGCCATTCTGGAGGCAATTCCTATATCTGAAAGGCCATAGCACAGAAATAACCTATTTTATTTCCATATGAATTCCAGTAAAGGTACCCAGTAAGATAGCAATATTTGAATGAAAATGTGTGGGGAATGTAGCCCTTGATTGGGCAGCTACCCTCCAGGGGCTACAGTGAAACTGAGTATTTGGCGGATCCTAGCTGTCCATGCCACATTCCATAAATACAGTGAATTTCGACTATTTATTTCACTTACAATAGCTAAATGAATAAGTGAAGTACAAACAAATACAACAAACAATTTATTGGCTTTTCCCTTCTCAAGCTTATCAAAATGATAGTCCAGACTTCCTCTTTCACTCTAATTTCCTAGTCACTCCAATTGGAATTCCACTGAACATGAGCTTCCTCTTTGTAAATAAATTCACTAGACCATTTGTCAGTATAATATTTTGCCACTTTTTTAAATTCCTATGATTACATCTCTCTCTCTCTCTCTCTCTCTCTCTCTCTCTTTTTTTTTACCTTGTGACACTCTGTACCTTGAAATGGAAGCAACTGTTACCTGAGGGAGAGGGCAGAACACAGCTGAATGTGAAGAAGTCAATGTTCAGCTTTAATGTTCCACAGACAATTTTAAAATCTCACAGGAGTGCCAAAGGTTATGAAAACCAATTTTCAGTCGCAAGAGTTAGGCACTTGAGAGTGAGAAAAGTTTTTCTTTTTTCTCTGAATTTCCAAAGATGTTTTTAATAGCAAGAAAGCATACTTGTAAATGTGTTTTTGGCATTTTAGTCTAAGACTACTTTTAGTATTATGGGGATGGTTTCATTTAATTATGGAAGAAGGTAAAAAATCATTCCTATTTGGCAATGGGAGAATAGTCTAGGGTGGGGAGCATTTCAGCTTGGGTTTTCCAAAAGCAGACACTGTGATAAGGGCTTATACGTAAACATGTAGCTTTTTATATGGGGAGGTGATCTTTAGGAACAGGAGGAGAAACTGGAGAGAGTGAGATAAAGCTGAAAAAAGCCAATACCAGTATATTATTGAGACTTCTGTTATGAACAATAAAGATTTTATTTCCCTGAGAAATACAGTCTGCCTTGTAGACCTTTATTTTCAAGGAGGGGAGGCAGATGAAGATCTCACTATAAGAAAAATAATCTCTAGAAAGGTTGAGAGAATCTGGACATGGAGTGTGCCAAATTGGAAGTCATCTGAAACTCACTGTTGGCATGTTATTTGTTAGAGAAATTCCTTTTCTGCTAATAGGGGGAAGCAAGCAATCCCCTTCATGCCCATGCTGTTGCTTGTTAGTAACCAGAATCCAAACTCCACCTTGCCAGACATTGAAGTGCACAGTTAGAGGAGGGAATGAAAGGTTACAGACAGATAAATCTGATGAATTAGCCAATTTGATTAATCAAAAATCTAAAAAAAAATTGAGGGAGTCGTTTTAGAGGTATAATAGTGAAGGCAGGTGTAACAACATTGTAATTATGTTTTCTTTATTGCAATGGCTAGACTTTTTTGAGATTCTGAATGTAATGGATTAGCCAGAGCTAGAGCTGTGATTCTAATGGTTTTTGGGTTGAATAACAAAAATCCAAATTCAAAGTTGGTCCATTCTGAAAGGCATGAGTTGGCCAGGAATCCCTAGTGCCCTGCAGAACAGAGGTTGCTCCTAGCAGCCTGAAGCTTTAATCTGGCCTATCTACATGCTTTATTTGGCCCTCGTAATTCTGGTCCACATAGTGGTGTTTTTTTTTTTTAAAGATTTTATTTATTTATTTGACACACAGAGAGATCAGGCGGAGAGAGAGGAGGAAGCAGCCTCCCTGCTCAGCATGTGGGGCTCGATCCCAGGACCCTGAGATCATGACCTGAGCCGAAAGCAGAGGCTTTAACCCACTGAGCCACCCAGGCCCCCACATAGTGTTTTTAAAACTGTTGGTTTATATGCAAAAAAAAAAAACCAACCAAAAAAAACCTTCATAAAAACTTCTATTTCTACCCTCTTTTTAAAAGATCTGGCAACATTGAGCTCCTCTTCCTTTGTGTCAACAATTTGCTTCTGTCTGCTTAAGATGGGACAGGTGTGCTTCAGTTTGCTCTAGGCCCATCCCTTTCTACAGCAACCCTATTCCAGTCCGTTGAACTAATTTAAATTTGATTTCATGATCCATTTTGATAAGGAAGGAAAAGAAAACTTGAATTGAACTCTGAATTAAATCTACCCTTTATCTCACATACCTACTCAGAGTTGCCTTGAAAAATAGATTGTTGAAGCAGAGGACCCTGTAAAAAAAATACTTTTAGTGACCCTCTAGGCCTTTGGGTACTGGTGAAAGGGCTCACAAATGAAAGAGTCTTACATTTTCACAAGAATAGAGAGTCCTATAATGCAGATCCCAGACCAGTATAGTTCTAGTACTTTCTGAGGACAAGTTCTTCATTTTTTCCATCTATTTTATTATCTGATGTTCTCTGAATTGTTTCCTTTTGGGTGGGGGGAGGGGGGAAGCTTAAGATAAAATCTATTTCTTTTCTTTTTTTCAGAGAAAGTAGCAGGCAGAGATACATATATCCCACAAAGCTTTGAATAGGTTACTGTGGACCTATTCAATATCACCTCCACAACTTACTCATCTTTAAAATCCTAGCTAAATCGAAGGAAATTGGGAGAGAAATCTCCACACAGACATACACACACACATTCATCAAGACTCGATTAGCACTCAGTATTTTTCCCCCATAGAAAGATTTTAATGAGAAAAAGATTTACAATGAAAAATAATTGTGGGGTTATTCATCAATGTATACCTCCCCACTAGACTGAAATTTATTACAGCAGGCAAAATTGGGTTGTATGTCCATTTAGTAGTACCTGGAACATGACAGGCACTCAATATATATTTTGGAATGAATAAAATATTAGGTTTGTCTTATTCTTAAAGTCCACAATAGTCATTAGGTGTAATTAACAATGAAAAATCTCACAAAATGAAACTAAAAAATTTAGTATCTGTTTTAGAGTTCTTAAAATATCTGCCATCATTGCTTTTGTGATAAAATGCAATTAATTCTTTCAGAATTAATTTTTAAAGGTTATTTCTCCTGTAATCTTTTGTTGATTTCACATGATGACTATGGCTATACAGTAATACAGTGTATATTTACATATTATCAAGTTGAATTGTCTAAAATTAAATGGAAGCTCCTTTTAGCAATTTAAAAGAAATTAGCATTAATTACCTCTAAGGTGTAAAAACTGTAAGCCTTTTGTTTCCTGAGTCTTGATCAATGAAACTTAAATGGATTTATCCTCTTTTATTTTTTTTAAAGATTTTATTTATTTATTTGACAGAGAGATCACAATTAGGCAGAGAGGCAGGCAGAGGGAGAGGGGGAAGCAGGCTCCCTGCTGAGCAGAGAGCCTGATGTGGGGCTCGATCCCAGGACCCTGAGATCATGACCTGACCAAAGGCAGAGGCTTAACCCACTGAACCACCCAGGCGCCCCACCACATCCAAATCAATAGCAAGTCCTGTTGATTTTTAGCTTCAGAACGTGTATTTAATATGAGGAACGCTTAGGTGGCTCAGTTGGTTAAGAATCAGACTCTTGATTTCCGTTCAGGTCATAATCTCAGGGTCGTGGCATCAAGGCCTGTTTCCTGGCCCCATGCTCAGTGGGGAGTCTACTTTTCTTCCTCTCTCTCTCTGCCCCTTCTCCTGCTCTCTCTCTCTCTTTCTCTCTGTCTCTCTCAAATAAATAAATAAATCTTTAAAAGCATTTTTGTATTTAATATAAATACTTCTTTCCATCTCCTCTGTCACAACCGAAGTCTGTGTTGTGGCTTTACTGAGCAACTTCAGTAGTCCCCCTAAGTTGTCTTCCTGCTTGTACTATTTCCCTCTTAAAATCCATTCTGCACAGAAGAGATTTCAGCATCCATGGCTTCCCATTGCATTTAGATTAAAATATAAACCAATTACCATGGTCTTTGTATCAGTTGGATCCATTGCATTTAGATTAAAATATAAACCAATTACCATGGTCCTTGTATCAGTTGGATCGCTACAGAGAAGGAATTAGAAATGCTAAGGCTTACGGAGAGAAACATTTGAAAGAAAAAGGGGAAGAGCAGGATTTGGCAGAGATAGAAATGAAAGAGCAATACAGAACTAAAAATGTCTCTGCACTGTCAACCGTTGATGTGAGGTACAGTTGCTCATTAGAGGAATCTTGCATTGGGTGGACATGGATATGGCCTTGTACTAGAGTCTTGCTCAGTCCTTGCTCATGCTACCTAAGGAAAGCATGCCATTAGTTTAAAAGCTGAGGTGAATCTCATGAAGGATGACTGCTGGAACCTGTTAGTTAGCCACATTCCTTGCAGCTGGGTATCCTTAAAGATGGATTTGGGGGGTAAGCTTCTGTGCCTGCTCAGTCTTTGAGGCTCTGGATGCTTTAGGTCCTCATTCAGATTTTCAAACTCATCTCTTGGCACCCTTCTTTACAGTCACTGCTTTCTAATTTCCTTGTACACAATGAGGCCATTCTGGCCTCATAATCTTTGAATATTCTGTTTCCTCTGAGTATTTTTGCTATGTATTAACTTAATTCTAATAACAAGCCTATGAGGTATTATGATTATTCCCATTTTACAGATGAGGAAACTGAAGCACAAAGAAGTAACTTCCCCAGCATTCCATATCTGGTATTTGTAGAGCAAGTCTTCTGACCCAAGAGTCTGGCTCCAGACTTGTTATTAATGTTTCTACTCTGTTGTCTTTATAGATACTCTCATGGCCCAGGTCTCAGCTTAATAATTACTTTCTGAAGGAAGTATTCACTAACCACCCTTACTTTATTTAGTAATACTCAAACCCACCCCAGTTACTATTTGTAATCCAGAGTATATTGTCATATGCTTAATCAAAATATGAAATTATCCTTTTGTTGTTGCCTTTGACATTTATTTTTTCTTACCATAGAAGAATATAGACTCTTTAAGGCCATGTCTGTCTGTAGTCACTGTGCTCTCCCTTGCATTCATAATAGAGCCTGCCCTTCATAGAAGCTCTTTAAGTGTTTCACTTTTAAAAAAAGATAAGTTACCAAATCATTCATTCTTTAGGAAAAGGAACAATATTAGGCTGTATTCATCTTGGAAATAAGTGTAGCTATAATGAATAAGTAGGTACTGAAATCTATTGTATTCTTTCTTCCTCTTACCTGAGAAGTGTTCATGATAATTTATCTCTGAAAAACACTGTATTAAAATGGGAAAATAGAAAATGTTTGGGCTTTTAAAGGTATTATACATATAAATATCTCTTTATCACCTACCAGTCACCTATCATCTATCTACACACACATAGATAACTGCATATACACATAGCGTAGGAAGGGACTGCTTCACTAAAATAGGTTGGAAAAAATCTAGGTCTTCTGGGCATTGACATAATTTGAGATGCCTTTGAGGGGATTTGTAGCTTCTTATCCATTTCTCACTAAGTGAGTTTGCATTTTAAAAGCCTCTGATTGAGAGTGGTGCCAAGCCTGTAGGAAAGGACCATGTAATGTGGCCCAGAGGTATACGTATGTCCCCCCTCCCCCAGCAAAGCCTCTCCTAAAGAGGCCTGTGAATGTTAGCCATATTGGGGAAAGGGAAAAACCAGATCCTTCAGGGGTTATAAGATTATGAATCTTGACCAACACTAATCCCCATTGACAACAAGCTGTACATGCTTTGGCAGTCAGAATGGAGATCTATAGTTCAGGTGACAAGTAAAGTCTTAGACTGATAGGTCTCACATTGACTTTGATGCTACCACCGAGCCATCCTCAGACTGTAGAATAAGAATTGATATATTTGGCAATTGGAAGAACTCCAAAGTAGTTTCATGATCCATAGAGTCAAGGCCATTAGGTTTGGAATTGTTAAGTAAGCCTCAGGAATTGCCTTCTACCCTTGCTCCCATCCTTGAACCCCAAGATAGTGAATCAATATTGCAACCCCAGAGGCATTAAGAGTTTATAAAATGCATTGACAAAATCTTGAAAGATGCAAGAGCTTTAATTCCTATTGGGTGCAAAATTAGGTAGGTCTTGGAGAACAGTTGTTGGTTATTACAGTTGGAAATACTAATCACAGCTGTAGTTCCAGATTTGTGTTTTTTATTGGGGGAAATAAAAATATTCCCTCTACCTAATATGCAACTATTGCAATTCTGCCCCACAACCTTATTAGTAAAGATAATCAGAAGCAGTTTGTTTTCTCATTGCAGAGACAGCAGAACATCTTTATTGGTTTCCCCTAAAGCTATACCAATTTTCCTGTTCTCTGTTATAACCCTTGTCCTTTACACTTTATAGAGTATTCTTACCCATCTTAATATCTTAAATAAGTGTGTTTGCTCTTTCCTTACTGTAGTTATCTTCAATAAAAACATTAATAGTCATATAAGCATATTTAAATGACTCATATATTTTAAAATTTTATACTTCCCAAATGATTAGGAATACCTATGTCTGGTTGAGGTGGTACTAATTAAGATGTTAATTATAATTTTAAAACACATATGGATTATTAGGAGTCTTGGCAATTTTGTACGACTGTACCATTTATTAAAAGGCTCAAAAAATTTAAAGATAAATCTTATGGTGCAAATTCTAACTGTAATATCCTTAGTCTTTCTCCCTGTGCAATCTAATCCTAGGACCCACCCCCAACAATGTCTCTTCTTTTCTTCACAAATTAAAGATGGTCTTGATCAGTAAGGTAACTTATGGGCTGAACGTAGACTCTTTGGTCTTTCAGGATGTGTATGTCACCAATTCTGATGCCTCCAGCTTTTCGTAGAAATTATAGTACACATTAATTTTTTACTAAATGGGATACTGCACAAAGGAGTCACAAAAGGGAAACATGTTCCATGTTCATGTTTTAAAAGAAAGTAATTAAAAAAATATTATACTAAAGAGAATTTGGGGAAAACATGGTAGTAGTGGCAGCATACATTTTGGATCTTTCCAAGTTCTTACATAAAACCAGGGCACAACCAAATACCTGTAGATAATATTTTCAACCAAACTACATATCCCCCCAAATTCCTAAATGCAAATAAGTTGGAACAACTTAACCAGACATGCCTGTTATCAATATCTGCGCAAGGAAAAATCAGAGGGAGACACCTGTTTTGGGGGGTAGGAGGTGGTTTATCTCTTTTTTTTTTCTGTGTCTCATTCCTTCTTTTCCTAGGCTGAGTTTTCATTTGCAGGTACAATTAGGAAGAAGAGAGCTGTAGGTTGCTGTGAAGTGGGGGCATTTCATCTACTTTGGCTGGAGGCACTGTTTCAAGACTGATGATGGCCAAGGCCCACCGTTGGGGTTGATTGGATGGTGCCAAGGCACCAATACTAAATTAAGTCAGGAGCTTTGTTCTCTTCAGCATACCCTCTGTGGGCTCAGGGGGCCCCATTCAGGGTGGGGAGCAGACTGGAGAGTTGGAAACAAAAGTACCCTAGGTCTAGTCTGAGGCTGGCTGACCCTGGTGTGCATCTGTGTTGTGTGCAGCTGTCCCTGGGAGTTTGGAACCCCTGCCCAGATTAAGAAAGCTCTGACACAGTCAACTTGAAAAAGTAATTGGGGAGATTTAGGACAGCAGCCACAACTGGGAGTGGGTGCTGGTTTCTCTAAAGTGAATTGAGTACAGATCTGTGCCATGTGGATCAGTATAGGCCCAAGAACTTTGAAACTGGTACTCCATGACTTTTTTTTTTAAAGATTTTATGTATGTATGAATGTATGTATGTATGTATGTATGTATTTTACAGAGAGATTGAGAGAGAGAGAGAGAGAGAGAGAGAGAGAGAGAGAGAGAACAAGTACGCAGAGAGGGAGGCAGAGAGAGGGAGAAGCAGGCTCCCTGCTGAGCAGAGAGCCTGATGTGGGGCTCGATCCCAGGACCCTGAGATCATGACCTGAGCCAAAGACAGAGGCTTAACCCATTGAGCCACCCAGGTGCCCCCATGACTTTTTCTGTTTGAATTTTAATTCTAATGTAGTTAACATATAGTGTTATATTAGTTTCAGATTGCAGAATAGTGATTCAACAATTCTGTACATTACTCAGTGCTCATCATAAGTGTACATTTTAATTCCCATCATCTGTATCACCCATCCCCACCGCCTCCCCTTCAATAACCATTAGTATGTTCTCTATAGTTCAGAGTCTGTTATTTTGTTTGTTCTGGTTTATCTCTTTTTTCCTTTGTTCATTTGTTTTGTTTCTTAAATTCCACATATGAGTGAAATCATGTGCTATTTGTCTTTTCCTGACTGATTTCCTTTATGTAAGATTGTATTCCCTAGCTCCATTCATGTTTTTGCAAATAGCAAGGTTCTATTGTTGTTTTTTTTTTATGATTGGGTGTATTCCAGTGTGTGTGTGTGTGTGTGTATCCATTTATCTATGTATATGTCTCACATCTTTATCCATTCACCTATTGATGGACACTTGGGCTGTTTCCATAATTTGACTACTGTAATTAATGCTACAGTAAACATAGGTATAAAGTCCACCCAGAACCACTAGAACTAATAAATGAATTCAGTAAGATTGTAGGATATAAAATCAATATATGGAAATTTATTGCTTTTTTATACAGTAATAATAAGGCAGCAAAAACATAAATGAAGAAAACAGTCCCATTTATGATTATACCAGTATAATAAAATGCCTAGGAATAAACTTAACCAAGGAGGTGAAAGAACCATACTCTGATAAGTATAAAAGATAGATGAAAGAAATTGAAGATAACACAAATATAAAGATATTTCATGTTCATGGATTGGAAGAACAAATATTGTTAAAATGACCATAGTACTCAAAGCCATCTACAAATTTAAAACAATCTCTATCAAAATACTAACAGAATTTTTCATAGGAGTAGAACAAATAATTTTAAAATTTGTATGGAACCACAAAAGACCATGAGTAGCCAAAGCAATTTTGAACAAGGAGATCAAAGCTGTAGGTATTTTAATCCAGATTTCAAGATCTAATACAAAATTGTAGTAATCAAGACAGTATAGAACGGGCACAAAAATAGAACCACAGTTCAATGGAACAGAATAGAAAATACAGAAATGAACCCACAACTATATGATCAATTAATCTCTGACAAAGTAAGAAAGAATATGCGATGGGAAACAGTCTCTTCAACAAATGGTGTTGGGAAAACTGGACCACTTTCTTACACTATACACAAAAAGAAACTCAGAATGGGTTAAAGACCTACATGTGAGACCTGAAACCATAAAAATCCTACAGGAGAGCACAGGCAGTAATTTTCTTTCAAGACAGGATTCCACCCTCAGGGGAAAGTACTGACAGTAGAATGAAAACTTAAAGGAACAGAAAGAAAAAGAAAGGGGGGGTGGCATATAATTAGAAGTTAGGGAGAACAGAGTCAGAGATCTCAGAAATCAAGGTGCCATATTTTTGACACTGCAAAGAACAAGAGAAGAGGAGACTTTGTAATGTTAGAAAAGATATCTGAACCAAGTATCCTAAAAGTGTAGAAAAATGAAATTTACATAAAAGTGAGGTACAGAAAATTATCAAATATAAAATAAAGTTGCTATAGGAAAAGTAAGTATAGGGAGAAAAGAACATTCCTACAAGGATCAAATTCTATGGAAAGACCTGTTCAAGAAACAGATAAAAACTGTAACATATTATTTAAAAATGAGCCAAAAGATGACTGACTGCCTGGGTGGCTCAGTTGGTTAAGCATCTGCCTTCAGCTCAGTTCATGATCTCAGGGTTCTGGGCTTGAGTCCAGCACTGGGCTCCCAGTTCAGTGAGGAGTCTGCTTCTCCCTCTGCCCCTCCCCTCTGCTTGTGCTCACCACCTCCCCACCAAAATAAAAAAAACCCAAAAAAAACAACAACAAAAAAAACTTAAAAATAAATGAGCCAAAAGCCATTAAAAAAGGATTTAAAACATTATGGAACAACATAAATCAGAATTAGAAAATCTCAGAGAGAAAAATTCAAATATAATTAGAAACAAAAGAAGAAAACATTTTAGAAATAAAGATTAGAGGAAATATAAGAAGAAACGACTATTGAAGACAGGTGTTGTAAGTGAATAGTATCCCTGCTTCCTTCCTTCTGTTCCCCCTCCCACTCCCCTTTCAAAAAAAAAAATACCGTGTCCTAATGCCTGGAACCTATAAATGTTACTTTATATAAAAGCAGGGCCTTTGCAAATATGATGAAGAGTATTGAGATGGGAAGATTATCCAGGATACCAGGGTGGGCTCTGAACTCAATCACATATATCTGCCTAAGAGGGAGACAGAGGAAGATTTGATGATATACAGATCAGAAGATGATGTGGTAAAGATAAATATAGAGATTGGAGTGATATGGACACAAGGCAAGGAATTCTGGCAGCCACTAGAGACTGGAAGAGGCAAGGAAAGGACTCTTCCCTAGAATTTCCAGAGGGACAGTGGCCCTGATAACACCTTGATTTTGGGTCAGTGATACAGATTTTAAACTTTTGGCTTTCAGAGTTATGAGAGAATAAATTTCTGTTGCTTAAGGGACTAAGTTTGTGACACATTTATAGCAGCCATAAGAAACTAATATAATAGACAACTAATGGAAAATAGGCAACATATGGAAAATAGGTATCCTTAAAGAAGAAAATCAGCAAGTAAATATGACAAATACTAAAAACTATAATTCAATAAGCCCTTACTGAAATATATATAAAAAATGGAAGTAATATTAAAAGAACATACCATGTGCCTGAGAGTATCAACCTAGAATGATTAACACAGGGACATATTTTAGTAAATTTACTGGATTGTTTTTTATTAACATATAATGTACTATTTGTTTCAGGGATACAGGTCTGTGATTCATCAGTCTTACATAATTCACAGCACTCACCATAGCAAGTACCTTCCCCAATGTCCATCACCCAGCCACCCTATACATACCCTCCCACCCCCCAGTAACCCTCAGTTTGTTTCCTAAGATTAGGAATCCCTTATGGTTTCTCTCCCTCTCTGGTTTCATCTTGTTTCATTTTTTCCTTTTCATTTTTCCTCCTTCCCCAATGATCCTCTGTCTTGTATCTCAAATTCTTCATATCAGTGAGATCATATGACAATTGTCTTTCTCTGATTGACTTATTTCACGTAGGATAATATCCTCCAGTTCCAGCCATGTCGTGGCAAATGACAAGATTTTGGGGTTTTTTGATGGCTGCGTAGTATTCCATTGTATATATATACCACATCTTCTTTATCCATTCATCTGTTGATGGACATCTAAGTCTTTCCATGGTTTGGCTATTGTGGCTTTGCTGCTATAAAATATTCAGGTGTACGTGCCCCTTTGGGTCACTACATTTGTATCTTTAGGGTAAATACCCAGTAGTGCAATTGCTGAGTGGTAGGGTAGCTTTATTTTCAAACTTTTTGAGGAACCTCCACACTGTTTTCCAGAGTGGCTGCACCAGCTTGCATTCCCACCAACAGTGTAGGAGGGCTCCCCTTTCTCCACAACCTTGCCAACATCTGTCATTTCCTGACTTGTTGATTTTAGCCATTCTGACTGGTGTGGTGAGGTGGTATCTCATTGTGGCTTTGAATTGTATTTCCGTGGTGCCACATGACAAGGAGCATTTTTTCATGTATCTGTTGGCCATTTGTATGTCTTCTTGGCATAAATATCTGTTCATGCCTTCTGCCCATTTCTTGATTGAATTATTTGTTCTTTGGGTGTTGAATTTGATAAGTTCTTTATAGATTTTGGATACTAGCCCTTTATCTGATATGTCATTTGCCAATATCTTCTCCCATTCTGTCAGTTGTCTTTTGGTTTTGTTGACTGTTTCCTTTGCTATGCAAAAGCTTTTTATCTTGATGAAGTCCCAATTGTTCATTTTTGTCCTGGCTTCCCTTGCCTTTGGTGATGTTTCTAGGAAGAAGTTACTGTGGCTGGGGTCAAAGAGGTTGCTGCCTGTATTCTCCTTAAGGATTTTGATATATTCCTGTCTCACTTTGGGGTCTTTTATCATTTTGAGTCTGTGTTTTTGTGTGGTGTAAGGAAATGATCCAGTTTCATTCTTCTGCATGTGGTTGTCCAGTTTTCCCAACACCATTTGTTGAAGAGACTGTCTTTTTTACACTGGACATTCTTTCCTGCTTTGTCGAAGATTAGTTGACCATAGAATTGAGGGTCCATTTCTGGGCTCTCTATTCTGTTCCATTGATCTATGTGTCTGTTTTTGTGCCAGTACCATACTGTCTTGATGATTACGGCTTTGTATTAGAGCGTGGAGTCTGGAATTGTGATGCCACCAGCTTTGGTTTTCTTTTTCAACATTTCTCTGGCTATACCAGGTCTTTTCTGGTTCCATACAAATTTTAGGATTATTTTTTCCATTTCTTTGAAAAAAGTTGATGGTATTTTGATAGGGATTGAGTTAAATGTGTAGATTACTTTAGATAACATAGACATTTTTACAATATTTGTTCTTCTAATCCATGAGAATGGAATATATTTCCATTTCTTTGTATCTTCCTCAGTTTCTTTCAAGAATGTTCTATAGTTTTCTGAATACAGATCATTTACATCTTTGTTTAGGTTTATTCCTAGGTATCTTATGGTTTTTGGTGTAATTATAAGTAGGATAGACTCCTTAATTTCTCTTTCTTCTGTATCATTGTTAGTGTATAGAAATGCAGCGATTTCTGTGCATTGATTTTATATCCTGCCACTTTGCTGAATTCCTATATGAGTTCTAGCAATTTTAGGGTAGAGTCTTTGGGTATTCCACATGGAGTATCATGTCATCTGTAAAGGGTGAGAGTTTGACTTCTTTGATGATTTGGATGCCTTTTATTTCTTTTTGTTATCTGATTTCTGAGGCTAGGTCTTCTTGTACTGTATTGAACAGTAGAGGTAATAGTGGACATCCTTGCCATGTTCCTGACCTTAGGGGAAAAGCTCTCAGTTTTTCCCCATTGAGAATGATATTCGCTCTGGGTTTTCATAGATGGCTTTTAAGATATTGAGGTATGTACCCTCTATCCCTAAACTGTGAAGAGTTTTGATCAAGAAAGGATGCTGTACTTTGTCAAATGATTTCTCTGCATCTATTGAGAGGGTTGTTTTGTTCTTTCCCTTTCTTTAATAATGTAGTATATGACAGTGATTGATTTTTGGTTGTTGGACCAACCTTGCAGCCCAGGAATAAATCCCACTTGGTCATTGTGAATAATCCTTTTAATGTACTGTTGGATCCTATTGGCTAATACTTTGCTGAGGATTTTTGCATTCCTCTTCATTTGGGATATTAGTCTGTAATTCTTTTAGGTGGGGTTTTTGGTTTTGGATCATTAACTTGATCCCTCCTGAAAGAGTTTGGCCTCCTGAAAAGAGTTTGGAAGTTTTCCTTCCATTTTGAGTTTTTGAAACAGTTTCAGAAGAAGTATTAGTTCTTTTTTAAATGTTTGGTAGAATTCCCTGAGAAGCCATCAAGCCTTGGATTGTTGTTTATTGGGAGGTATTGGATGACTGCTTCAATTTCCTTGCTGGTTATGGGTCTGTTCAGGTTTTCTATTTCTTTTTCAGTTTTGGTATTTTATAAATATCTAAAAATGCATCCATTTCTTCCAGATTGCCTAATTTGTTGGCATATAGTTGCCTTATTTGTTGGCATATAGTTGTTGGCATATAATATGTTCTTAAAATTGTTTGTAATTCTGTGGTGCTGGTTGTGATCTCTTTTCTTTCATTGATGATTTTATTAATTTGGGTCCTTTTTCTTTTCTTTTTGATAAGTCTGGCCAGGGGTTTATCAATCTTATTAATTCTTTCAAAGAACAAGCTCTTCATTTCATTGATCTGTTCTACTGTTCTTTTGGATTCTATTTCATTGATTTCTGCTCTAATCTTTATTATTTATCTTCTCCTGCTGGGTTTAGGCTTTCTTTGCCTCCTTTTGGTGTAAGATTAGGCTGTGTATTTGAGACCTTTGTTGTTTCTTGAGAAAGGCTTGTATTACAGTATACATCCATCTTAGGACCGCCTTTGCTGCATCCCGAAGATTTTTTTTTTTAAGATTATTTATTTATTTATTTGACAGAGAGAGATTACAAGTAGGCAGAGAGGCAGGCAGAGAGAGGAGGAAGCAGGCTCCCTGCTGAGCAGAGAGCCTGATGCGGGCTTCGATCCCAGGACCCTGAGATCATGACCTGAGCCGAAGGCAGAGGCTTTAATCCACTGAGCCACCCAGGCGCCCCCGAAGATTTTGAACAGTTGTGTTTTCATTTTCATTTGTTTCCATGAATTTTTAAAATTCTTTAATTTCCTGGTTGGCCCATTCATTCTTTAGTAGGATGCTCTTTATTTGAGCTCTTTCCAAATTTCCTCTTATGATTGAGTTCCAGTTTCAAAGCACTGTGGTCCAAAAGTATGCAGGGAATGATCCCAGTCTTTTGGTATTGGTTGAGACCTGATTTGTGACCCAGTATGTGATCTATTCTGGAGACTGTTCCATGAGCTCTCAAGAAGAATGTGTATTCCGTTGCTTTGGGATGGAATGTTCTGAATATATCTGTGAAGTCCGTATGGTCAAGTATGTCATTCAAAGCCCTTATTTCCTTGTTGATCTTCTGCTTAGATGATCTGTCCATTGCAATGAGGGGAGTGTTAATGTTCCCTACAATTATTGTATTATTGTCGATGTGTTTCTTTGATTTTGTTATTAATTGGTTTATGTATTTGGCTGCTCCCATGTTGGAGGCATAAATATTTACAATTGTTATATTTTTTGTTGGATAGATACTCTAATTATGATATAGTGTCCTTCCTCATCTCTTAGCACAGTCTTTGGCTTAAAATCTAATATTTTGATATTAGATCTAATATTTAATCCTATATAAGAATTGCCACCCCAGGGCGCCTGGGTGGCTCAGTGGGTTAAAGCCTCTGGTTTCAGCTCAAGTCATGATCTCAGGGTCCTGGGATCAAGGCCCGCATCGGGCTCCCTGCTCAGCGGGGAGCCTGCTTCCCCCTCTCTCTCTCTCTGCCTGCCTCTCTGCCTCCTTCTGATCTCTCTCCCTCTGTGAAATAAATAAATAAACTCTTAAAAAAAAAATAATTGCCACCCCAGCTTTCTTTTGAGGTCCATTAGCATGATAAATTATTTTTACCCCCTTATTTTAAATGTGGAGGTGTCTTTGGGTTAAAATGAGTCTCTTGCAGATAGAATATCAATAGGTCTTGCTTTTTATCCAGTCTGATACCCTTGGTCTTTTGATTGGAGGCATTTAGCCCATGTACATTCAGAGTAACTGTTGAAAGATATGAATTTAGTGCTATTGTATTACATGTATAGTGACTGTTTCTGCCTGTTATCTCTCTTCCTTTCTGGTCTATGTTACTTTTGGACTCTCTCTTTGCTTAGCGGATCTTTTTAAAATTCTTGTAGGACTGGTTTGGTGATCACAAATTATTTTAATTTCTGTTTGTCCTGGAAGGTTTTTATCAGTTCCTCTATTTTGCATGACATCCTAGCTGCATAAAGTATTCTTGGCTGCATATTTTTCTCATTTAGCACCCTGAATATATCATGCCAGTCTGTTCTGGCCTGCCAGGTCTCTGTGGATAGGTCTGCTGCCAATCTAATGTTTCTACCCTTATAGGTTACATACCCCTTGTCCTAAGCTGCTTTCAGGAATTTCTCCTTGTCTCTGAGATTTGTAAGTTTTACTATTAGATGATGGAGTGTGGACCTATTTTTATTGATTTTGAGGGGAGGGGTTCTCTGTGCCTCCTGGATTCTGAGGCTTGTTCCCTTTGCCAAATTAGGGCAATTCTCTGCTATAATTTGCTCCAATATACCTTCTGTCCTTCTCTCTCTTTCTTGTTCTTCTGGGACCCCAATTATTCTAATATTGTTTCATCTTATGGTATCACTTATCTCTCGAATTCTCCCCTCCTGGTCTCATAGTTGTTTGTCTCTCATTTCCCCAGCTTCTTTATTCCCCATCATCTGATCTCCTATATCACTAATTCTCTCTTCTGTCTCATTTATTCTAGCAGTTAGAGTCTCCATTTTTTTATTGCATCTCATTCATAACCTTTTTGCTTTCAACCTTGTTTGATTTTAGTTCTTCCATTTCTACAGAAGGGGATACTCTAGTTTCTTCTATGTTTTTTTTCAAGCCCAGCTAGTGTCTTTACAATTGTTATTCTGAACTCTAGTTCCAACATCTTACTGATGTCTATGTTGATTAGGTCCCTGGCAGTCAGTACTCCCTCTTGTTCTCTTTTTTGAGGTAAGTTTGCCCATGTCGTCATTCTGTCCAGAGAAGAATAGAAGAATGAGAGAAAAAAAAATACTAAAATGGCAACAAAAATCCCAAGAAATAATACACTAAACAAATCAGAAGAGACCCAAAGCTGAAAAAAAATTTAAAAATTAAATAAAGAATGAAAAAAAAAAAAGAAAAAAGAGAGAATATAATCAGTCAGCTGGACAGAATAGACCAATACACTTTATCCTGTGTGTATTTTAGTTTGTTAGAAAACTGGATTTCAAAATTGTAAAGAAAGACAGATATATATATGTACAAAACTAAAATGAAATACAATTAAAGAATTGAATGTGACTGTAAAAATGAAAAATTAAATTATAGGAAAAAACAAAAGAGAAAAACAACAACATCAGTAACAACAACAAAAAGGAAAGGATATAAACAGACTGTAGACAGGACAGAGCAATACACTGTATCCTGATTGTATTTTGGTCAGTTTGTTAGAAGAAACTACATCTCAAAATTCGAAAGACAGAAAAACCCATATATATATACATTGAAAGAGTAGAATATAACTGTAAAGATGAAAATTTAAAAAGACTTTTTTTAATCATGGGAAAAAACACATGAATTCTATATGTTATAGTCCCTTAGTGCTGGAGTTTTGCAGTTCTCATTGATCAGTAAACTTGGTCTTGGATGGATGTTTTTGCTGATCTTCTGAGGGAGGGACCTGTTGTGTTGATTCTCAAGTGTCTCTGCCCCAGGTGGAATTGCACCGCCCTTGCCGGGGGCCAGGCTAAGTAATCTGCTCCAGTTTACTCTATGTGACTTTTGTTCCCTGAAGGCTCTCCACGCAGCTTCAGAGGATGAGGATGAAAATGGAGGCCTCTCAATCTCTAACCCCAGAACCAGAAGCTTGGGCCCCCAGTCCTCAGTGAACCTTAGGGAAAAGCAGTCAATCACTGTTGTCTCTCTGGTCTCCAGACACACTGAATGCTCACTTAGCCTGTGACTGAGCATTTGTATCTCAGGCACACAACCCTGTTCTGGGTCTCCAAACCCTTCAGACTCCTGTGGTGCTCTCCTATGCTGCTCTTCCCCGGGAAGGAAAGGGGGTGTCTCATCTGTTCTGCCACTTGTTGGGCCCCTGCTTGGAGAGCAGTCACTAGACTGTGCTATGGTTCATGGTTTATAGCAACTCTGAGCTGAGAGCCCACTCCTGGGCTCACTGATTGGAGCTGGCTTTCCCACTCTGATGCCTGGGAACTCTGCTGCACTCAGGCATCACTGGTTTTCCTGTGACCCTGGGGATCATGCGACTACACTGTCCTACATAGAATTTCTCCCCTCTTAACCACCTGAGCACCTTTCAGGCTGGGACATCCCTCACTGGAGCAGACTTCTAAAAGTTCTGATTTTGTGCTCTGTTGCTGTATCACTTTCTGGTAGCCAGCTTGCAGAAGCTCTCTTCCCTCATGGTTTATCTTTCCATAAATCATCTTGGATTCTCCACACCTCCTACCTTGCAGAAAGTCATCACTTTTCTATTTGTAGAATTGCGGTTATTCCTTTCTTAGATCTCCTGTTGAGTTCACAGGTGTTCAGAATGATTTGATAGTTATCTAGCTGAGTTCCTGGGACAGGACAAAACTAAGGTGTCCTACTCCTCTGCCATCTTGCTTTCTCCCTCCAAGAGTTATTTCTAAGGAATCTACTACAAAGTGCATTTCAGAGTATCTAAATGAATTGATACAGGGATATAAGACTGGAGACAACCATAGAATATATAGTTCTTAGTAAAACTAAGGTTAAATGAACATGTAAAGAGAAGGATATTATAATATGTAATATGTAGTGAATACATGATTTGACAATATAAATGTAATTATAAAAATGGGGAACGAATATGAGTGGTATAGGCAAAAATTTTAACTGCTTTAATTATTTATCATAGTGGTGATACTGTTAGTATATCTGAAGCATTTGTATTTTTACTGTGGTGTGAAACAGAAAAGTAATTATGTGCTATCCTAATCTCATCATCTGTGTTCTTAACCATCATGAGCCTCAGTATGGAAGAAAAGAGATGTAGGGTAATGAAGATACATTAAGACAAGTAGTCCTGCATTTGAATTGGAAATATTATTTACTTGTGATGTGTTGTATCTGTCAATATCTGTTTGTCTATATTTATCTGTATCCTGTTCTGTCCACTGAAAAGGAAACAATGACCAAAAAAGTAGCAATGAGCATGCCTTGCACAGTGATAGCCAGTTTGAAATATCACTTCCCATTATAAGGGGCTATGGCTTCTTGGATAGATGACTGATTTTAGAGCAGGTAATGTAACAGATGAACCTAAAACATATTGACATATTAGGTTATCAAGGAACTTATCAAAAATACTCTGGCTATATCAAAAATATTTAGGAGCTAACTTAAAGAGTCTTCCACTAACTGAAGATTGAGCAATTTGAGGTGAAAAAAAGGTAAGAATTAGATCTAATTTAAACTCATGAAGCTTTTTTTTTAAATCTCTGAGTTTAAAATGATATTTTAAAACATGCCAATTGGTCATGTTTTGAAAATGAGAGCGAACAAATTCATTTTCTTGAAAACATTAAATAAGAGAAAGAACTGAGCATTGATCTTGCTTTTTCCATAAGAATCATTCCACTATGTAGTCACAGAAAAAGAGAAGTGCTTCATTAAAAAATCATTACAGCTACTACATGAAAAAATGATAGAATTAGAAAATGACCTTTTTATAACCTCACTGAATTGAATTAATGGATCCAGTCCTGAGCATCCTCCTCTGCGAACATCAGAAAAAGGAAGCAACTAGATATTATGTGCTTCCTGATGATAGAACCCAGTGGGAGCCCTTTCCTTTCCTCGAAGGGATTGAATCTAAATTTGGTCAAGCATTTAAATCCAGATGTCAGTTTTCAGGAAATTTAGAAAACATGTTGAACTGCACCATGAATATACAATTAGCACAAAGCCGACTGGAAAAACTACAGGTCAGATGGCCCAGGTTCTTCATCATATAAACTCTAACCAAAAAAATGGCATAGAGGGGAGACAAGTGTTGCCTTGGATTTTCCCTTCACAACATCATCCCATTTCTTTACTATCATATTTGATTAAAAGTTTGGATAAAGAATCCTAGTTAACAATAATTACCTTTTGATATTTTGAAGACATTGCTCCATTGTCCTTTACTTTTCCATGTGACTATTGAAAAGTCAAAAGCCATTCTGATCCCTACTTAATTTGTTTTTGAGCCTTTTAACCTCTTCTCTGAAATCTTTTTGGGTATTTACTTTATCTTCATGTTCTTAAATTTCACAATGATGAATTTTACTGTGACTGTTTCTCATCTCTTGAGTTAGGAATTCTGTGGAATTTTTATTTTGAAAAGTCATATCCTTCAGTTTCAGAGAAATTTTAAATATACTTGATATTTTCTTCTGAGAAAATCCTGTTACTTTAATGTGGAATTTTCTGTATCGATCAATATATTAGTTTAAGTCCAATAACATATGAAACAAATATGACCAAATGGGGTTTATTGTAGGAAGGCAGGTCAGGCAAGTTGTGGCAAATTTGAAAATCAATTAAGGGGCGCCTGGGTGGCTTAGTGGGTTAAAGCCTCTGCCTTCAGTTCAGGTCATGATCTCAGGGGTCCTGGGATCAAGCCCCGCATCAAGCCCCGCATCGGGCTCTCTGCTCAGCAGGGAGCCTGCTTCCTCCTCTCTCTCTCCCTTCCTCTCTGCCTATTTGTAATCTCTCTCTGTCAAATAAGTAAATAAAATCTTTAAAAAAATCAATTAATTTGCCACATTAATAATAAAAGAGGAAAGTGATAGGATGATCTAGTAGATCCAGGAAAAGCATTTGATAATTTCAATATTCGTGCATGGTAAAAATCTCTCAGCAAGCCAGAAAAACAGGGGAGATTCCACAAGCTTATATATCCAAAACTTACAGCTAACATTATAGTTAGTAATAGAATATTGAATTCTTTACTTTTGAGTTTTGGAAAAGGATAAATTATGTCCTCTATCTCCACTCCTGATTCTTGTTTCTTTCTGATTTGCTAAGACTCAGATTAGCTTTCACCAATTCAGGTGCTTAAGTGTGTGTTTTCTCAAGTCATTCAAAGCCTTTTTACTGTTCCATATGGATTCAAGAGTCAAAAGCACATGCACCCGAATGTTTATAGCAGCAATGTCCACAATAGCCAAACTATGGAAAGAACCTAGATGTCCATCAACAGATGAATGGATAAAGAAGATGTGGTATATATATACAATGGAATACTATGCAGCTATCAAAAGAAACGAAATCTTGCCATTTGCAACGACATGGATGGAACTGGAGGGTATTATGCTGAGCGAAATAAGTCAATCAGAGAAAGACAATTATCATATGATCTCTCTGATATGAGGAACTTGAGGGGCAGGGTGGGGGGTCGTGGGGGGTAGGGAGGGAAAAATAATGAAACGAGATGGGATGGGGAAGGACACAAACCATAAGAGACTCCTGATCTCACAAAACAAACTGAGGGTTACTGGGGGGTGGGAGGGTAGGGATAGGGTGGATGGGTTATGGACATTGGGGAGGGTTTGTGCTTTGGTGAGTGTTGTGAAAGATGTAAGCCTGATGATTCACAGACCTGTACCCCTTGGGCAAAGAATAAAAATAAAATTAAAAAAAAAATTAAAAAAAAAAGTTTGTGTTTCTTGTCAATTATTTTCTTCTTTCCTATTATAGTTTTATTTATCCTTGTACTTTTTTTTCCCCTTCCCCCCACTGAAACACTTTATCTGTAATTGTAATAGGTTTCAGGTGACACTCCAACATGCCATGATTAGTGGGAATTCCAGTCAATTGTCTGTTTATACCTTTTGTAGTAGATAAGTTTAAAATTCTTGAAGCTTAAAATCTATCAGTCTTTTCATAGAAATCATTTGTTTTTGTTTTTGCTTAGAAAGTGTATTTCTACCTTGACAGAATTAAAATATTTGACTTCTCATACTTTAATAATTAATTAACCAATTAATTAATATTATGTTCAGTTAGCCAACATATAGTAGATTAGTTTTTGATATAGTGTTCAATGAGTCATTATTTGCATATAACACCCAGTGCTCGTCACAAATGTGCCCTCCCTAATATTCTAATATTTAACCTTTTAATCAATTTGATGTGTGTGTTTGTGTGTGCATGTGTGTGTGTGTGTGTGTGTGTGTGTGTGTGTAGGATGTAGGGTGGTCAGGTGTCTGACATGATTTTCAAATGTATAGAAGATTGTCCAATATAATTTATTAAATGATCTTTCTCTCCTCACTCGTATCAATGCCTGCCAGCTTTATTTAGAATATAGTTCTGTATATGTGTTAATGCTTTTTGATGGAATTTATACTCTCTCCCTTTACATCTTTGTCAATTTCTGTGTCAGTTTATACTTTCATTTATCGTAACTATATATTTTAATAGTGGATGGGACAATATTTTCTTGACTGTACTTGCTAATTTTTTTTCATATGAGCTGCACAATTAGATTTTCATATTCCATAAAAATTCTGTTGAGATTTTACTTGAGAATATTTTGAATTTCTGGGTACATTGTGAGGAAGGTAATTTTCATTCTCAGGTCTATTTAATACTATCAGTCTTCTGAGGGTAGTGATCATGTCTGTTTGGTTTATGATTTTATCCCCATTGCTGACCATAGTGTAGGCATGCAATAAAATATTTTTTTTTGCTTAAGTGTGTGTTTACTTAAGTGTGTGTTTATATATGAATAAATAAATATGTGTGTAATCTTTCTTTATAACTGATATAGTACTCACTGCAATAAAAATAAAATACCATTATGTAGCCCAAGGCCCACTGAGGCAAAAACGTCTTTCATCATTAAAGCGTTTTCTCCTTAAATTCAGAAAAATCTCAATTAGGCAGGAAAAGATAAATTGCTTTGTGTATGTGTGTGAACATACATTTATGGCAACTTGTGTTCAACATAATAAAAAAAGGACATATTTTGTTTTATTTGAACATATACTGCTAATTACATGATTTGTACTAATGACAGTAGTAGTAATAAAATTATTAAAAATGTTAACTGTATGTTCCTTTATGACTTTAACATTTAAGTAATTGGTTTAAAAACATCTATAAATTTAATTTGGTTAATGAAGGCAAGAATCTGTCATATATTTTATATTGTTACTTAGATAGAGTTGTGTTTCTAATTTTAAGAATTTAGCTTTGGCTCTGCAAATGAATAGTTCATTTCATCCAAAACACTGGAGGAAACTTTTTCTTTCTCCTCTTTTTACTTTGTAAACAGATTTTTTTCATGGTACCACTCTTACTCTAAACTCTTTTATAGTCTTAGTACCTCTTTCTAAAGGGTTAGGAACATGGAGCTACCTGGCCTTGGTGTTGTGCCTCTAAATTCTGGCTATAAGAACAAAAATATTTCATTTGGTACCGTTGATAGGCTTCTGATTTAACAAATGAAGGACACCAAGTTTACAGTTTTTTCACATTCTCATTATCCAAGATAGGCCCCCAAAAGCTGCAAAGATAATAAATAAAATAAATTAGAAAACTTTAGGGACAGATGAATTGCCTCTCTCATATTATCTCTGTCACTGTTACTCTTTGGGAGACAAGTACTAACTTCATATTTTTTCTAAGCAGAGGAGGTATAGGTGCATTTTCCTTTTTTGATCTAAACATTGCTCATGGAGTAAATGCTTTGATAAAAAGCTGTGAGGGAGAGTATGATTTATTATGGCGTCAATTTTCCTGTGTAAATATTTTTCAATATATTGATATGTTAAGCTCATAGCTCTTGATTTTATGTCAGACCAATGCAAGAATGTCTGAGAGGCTTAGCTATGTAAATTTCTTTCCCTTATATTGTTTGACAGTTCGCCAACTTAAATCTTTTCCACTGTTTATTTTAAAATGTTGAAAATAGTTTTGTTCATGTATTCTAGACAGACAAAATAATTTAAATAGGCCTTTAGTATTTAGCAGCTATTTGCACACACATTAAAGACACGTGAGATTAAGCAAAATCCTTCCCAATTGATTAAGAACCAATTTAATAGAGCTTTCCTAAATATGCATCATATTAGGTTTTTAAAAATATGAGCTACTTTAAACTAACTTGAGATTATTATGTTTATGTTTTTTAAACTAATTTTTCATTAATCATAAAAGTTAATGTTATTAAGTCATTAAATCTTCTTCGTAGATGTTAAGTCCTTGTTGATAGCTGCATAATAGTTCATCTTATGATTATATGGTGAGTTATTTAGCCATTCTCCTTATAGACTGAACTGTGTCCCACCCGCCCAGTATGTTGTCCTTCTCTGCCACAGTATGTTGAAGGTCTAACCCCCAGTGTGGGTTTATTTTGAGATCGGGTCTTTAAGGAAGTAATTAAGTTTAACTTGAGATCCTAAGAGTAGGGACCTAATTCAGTAGGACTAGTGTTCTTATAAGATGAGGATCAAACACCAGAGACCATTCTGTTTCCACAGGGGAAAGGCCATGTGAGGACACAATGTGAAAGCAACATGCAAGCTAAGGAGAGAGTCTCACCGGAAGCCAACGATGGTTGCACCTTGATCTCAAACTTCCAGTCTCCAGAACTGTAAGAAATAAATTTTTCTATTTGTCTTAACAAAATGTCCAATCTATGGTGTCCCGTTATGGTAGCCCAAGCAGATTAAGACATCCTGCTATGAACATTTATTTTATATGTTTTACTATTACTATTTTACAATTTACTATTTTTTATGTCTTACTAAATGTTTTACTATTATATTGATATAGCTGGAATTCTTGTCCAAAAATCTTAAGTACAGGCATCTCTGTTTTTTCCTAGTCAAATCAATATGTGGAAATAGTGAACCAAAGCTAGGAGAAAATTTTTTTCAAAAATTTTTTTGTCCATAAATGTTTTATAGAAATTTATACTGCCATCAGTTGCATAAGAGCCTCTCTTTCATCACAGGCTTGCTAAAGCTACGGTTTTTAAACAACAAATTTATTTCTGAAGGAAAAAGTAAAAAAAACTTTTTTTCTTATTCAAATTCATGTTTCTTTAATTATTTTTGAATTTGATATACATATTTATGGATTATTCTTTATTTCTTCTATACTGAATTGTCTTTCATGTTCCATTTTTCTGGTTGTCCATACTTCTGAATACTAACAATAAAATCTGTGAAGTGTTATACTCTAAGAAATTCCTTCTCCTTTTACTTCTTAACATAATTAGGGCTTAAAAACAAAGCTGTATCTAAGTTGTATTTCCATTATACATTTAAAATATTCATTTATTAACCTATTATTTGATGAATATTTTTGAATGCCTTCTATGTGCTGGTAGTACCCTGTGTCCTAGTATTAGATCACTGAACAAAATAACTGTCTTAATCTTCTGTAGTTTATATTCTTATAAAGAAGCAACAGAAAGCAAGCAGTGTGTATCAGATGGTGTAAAGATCTTAAAACAGAGTAAAGGGTAGAGTGAAGAGTGGGTGGGGTGGTTGCTGTTTTACAAAATGTGTCAGAAAGGCCTCTGACAAAGTGACTTTTAGATCTGGGGGAAACTTGAGAGTGGGCCAAGACAGTTGTGTGGAGGAAAAGCTTTCCAAGGAGTGGGAGATGCAAATGCAAAGGGTTTGATGCCAATGTGTTCTTATATGATGTCAGTTCTTAAAATTGTGTATTGTTGCTAATATTTCCTTTTTAAAAGTTTACATACTCTATGAATTAAGTATTTAATAATGGATGACTCCTCATCGAAGTACATTTAGGTTAGAATTAAAGTTACTAGTCTGTATTCTCCAATTAATTGTTCAACCCCTATTTTTGAGCTAGGCAATTTTATAAACACTTAAATCTATCAGTGAACAAACAAATACAACTTTCACACTTTTTGATTATAATTGTATGCTATTGGTATGTTGAAATGGTGGTGGAAGCCATTGCATGAGTTTATATAATATTTAGGATCTTTATGGCAGCATTTCAAGCATGGGTTCCATGGAATGCTATTTGAAAAATTAACATTTTTTGAAGAAAATATTTCCTTAAAATAGATTTTGGAAATGCTGCACATCATTCCTTTCTATGTAGAGCTTTCCCAATAAAGAATTGCAATAAGTTAGTCAGAGAAAGACAAATACCATATGATTTCACTCATATGTGGTATTTAAGAAGGAAAACAAATGAGCAAAGGAAGAAAAAAAAGAGAGAGAGAGACAAACTATAGAGAACAAACTGATCCTTAACAGGTGGTAGGTAGGAGGATGGGTGAAATAGATGATGGGGATTAAGGAGTGCACTTGTGATGAGCACAGGGTGATGATGTATGGAATTGTTGAATCACTATATTTACTCCTGAAACTAATATACTCTATGTCAACTATACTTGAACTTAAAAAAAGAAAAGAATTGCAAATGCAAAGGCCTTAAAGATAATGTGTGCTTGTATTAGCATAATATCTGTGTAAAATTTCCAAAAATCATATTTATTTTAATTTTCTGTTGACTATTTATTCACATGCTATGGGAAAGCATCTTGTGAAACACTGGATTTGACTGTTAGATAACTACATTGAACTTCATTTTCTCTCCTGGAAGCTAGACAAGTATTAGATTATGAGATAAACTGTCTTCCCAAATCATAGATAAGTCAAAATCAAATTATCTTTTTACAGTAGTTCTGAATTACACCCAGGTATAAGAAATTTACAGTAACAAAATACCAAGATCCTGTATTTAAGAAGATACTTTGTTAGACCATCTTTCCTTACCAAAAATCTCTGAATTTGATTTGCAAATACAACATGAACAAAAAACCCTTCCTTTGTGAAGGAGATAAGCTTTATGGAGTGTCTTCACTTCCTGACAATCATCCTTTTTCTTCCAGTGCCTTGTGAAGCTTCTTAACTTTCTCTAAACAAGGAATCACATATTTGGATTTTCATTGAGCTAATTGATATTTGTCCTTCACATCTGAATTTTTATTCAGTTAAGTACTGAAACTGGAGATAATTTCAGTCTCAGAATTTTAACATCCCTAGTGTATTGGGAAGGGGAGGAGAAAAAAGGTTGGAGCTTTTTCCTGGAAGAGGAGGTTAGATGTCATCTCCTAGGGAAAATAATTTAGCAGGTTCAATCTAGTCTGTCTTATTAGAGAATTTCATACCTAGGAACAAAAGCATTATGCTTTTGGATTTTCTCTTTGACCACCTATTGTCTTGTGCATGTGATTGCCTGTTTCATTAAATACCTAGTAGTAATCTCAACTTTTACAAGGCATTCTAACTAAAAAGGTTTTGTTTTTCAATACTGTTTTTTTTCTCCACTTATAATTATTTTGATTAGTTCTTTGGTTTAGATATGTCTTTGAAATTTTTTTTTTTCAAGAAAGTGTATGTGAAGAGTGTATTTCCTATACTTTCATGAGTACTTGCATGCCGGAGCATTTAATTTATTTACTTTCAAATGAGAATATTAGCTTGGATGTGTTGATTTTTAAATTAAAATATTTTCCCTTTGTAACTAAATTTAGGATTTTTCTTTATTTTTGAAATTAGAAAAGGAAAAAAAGATATGTTTAGTGTGTTCCCTTTTCATTAATTATGCTTCATACAAGGCAGTATCCTTCATCTAAAAAATTACTCAGCTCATTAGAATTTAATTGTATTATTTATTATTCTTTTTTTAAGATTTTATTGATTTATTCAAGAGGGCATGCACACATGAGCAAGGGCAACAGAGGGTGAGTAAGTAGAGGGGTAAAGAATCTCAAGCTGACTCCGTGCTGAGTGTGGTGTACAATGTGGGGCTTGATCTCACAACCCTGAGATCATGACCTAAGCTGCATAACCCACTCTACGAGCCACCCAGGAGCCCCTAATTGTATTAGTTCTTACTGCATGTTTTCTACTTCTTTTTTTAAATCTCTTTAGTACTGTTATAGACTATATTTTGGTTACAGTTTCCTGTTTCAGTTATCTATTGAAGTCTAACAAACCACCTCCAAACTTATTTGTAGAAGTATAATTTTTTAAGATACCATGAAGAGATTTTCATTTTATTGGTGCACACATTTAGTCTAGCTTTACACAGCTGCATTCACTGTTAAAAAAGAAAAATGTGCAGTCTTTCTTTGGTGTGTGATGAGCCATTTTAAATAATTTTTTTTTTTTTGCTATGGCATGGAGTTTTGCTTCTTTTTTTTTTTCTTTCTTTGTTGTTGTTGTTGTCCTTGTTTTTACATAGGTTCCACACCCAGAGAGGAGCCCAATGCAGGCCTTGAGTTCAGGAGATCTGAGCCAGATGCTTAATGACTGAGCTACTCAGTTGCCCCTGTTTTGTTTTCAGTACTCACATATCTTTAGTATCAGCCCTAACTTGACAAGCATTTTCACCTCTCTTTGTTGTATATAAACTAAGCTATCAGGAACCACCCTGAGCTTTTCATTGAAATTCCATGGTTACATCCTGATTCTTGCTTTGGTGACAAAAAGGGAGGACTCTAACCTTGCATTGCCATGGGCTTGTATCAACCCTGTGATTATAGCCTTTGTGCTGCTGCTATCTACAAACGTATTTTTAGACTAGGTCAAAGTGCTATAAAGAACTTGAATAGAAAAAGATACTAATAGCCTACCTTTGGGTGAGTTTGAATGAGAACTGTTGCTTCCCTTTTAGTTACTTAAAAGTTATCTATTATGAAACTCTGTGTTTGGTAGAAGTTCAGTAGACATTTTCTACCTTCCTCTTTCTCCTGTGTTTTTCCTAATCCACCCTTTCGCTAGACTATGCAGATCATGCCATTAGTAAGGGTTGTGTCCACTAGTAAGTGAAAGAATAGTCTTCACATGATAAAAAAAGGATCATTACATGTATTTTCACGTATATGTAGGTGACTTGAAGGAAATAGGACTAAATGCCCAAAGCCATTTCTTTTAAATATATGTATTTACTATGTATATTTATATGCCTTGTATACTAGCATGTATTTGAAGTTTGTAGAGCGGAGATGATATTATAAATGGCTGGAGAGTTGATTACTACTCAGTGTAATTTGGGGACAGTGACTTCTTTTTAATATCTCTCTTCCTGGCTTGTCATTGTCTTCAATTTCAATTATTATAGAATTGAACTTTCTTTTATTGTATTTTCCATGCTGGAGTTGGCTGACTTTTAGGTGTTTATTCTTGGGGATTTTCAAGTTTTCTCTTCAAGTGATTTTATATTTGTGTTTTAATTTTAATGAAAATCTTAAAAATTATATAAACATATTCTGGATCACCTGACTGAAGCAGGAAAAAAAAACATTAGGACAAATTTGTGATGAAGTTGTGTACATTCTATCCTGAAGAATAAATTTTTGATAAAGAATGTGACATTATCAGTAAGTAGAAAATTTGACTTAAATCAGACAATGTAACATACATTAATCCAATCAATCATTTACTCATTTATTCCATACTATTCATTAAGTGCTCAGGAGTAATAAAGGTAAGCATTTGTTTTCTCTTGTTGTCAAGTAGGCAGACATTAAACAAATGATTATTACATATTTAATTACATCTGTCAGCATATTTATAGAAATTCAAGCTTATTGAAATTCACTAGGATATTAATACTTCAGAAGACAATTACAGGATTAATTGTTCACTACAGATTATAAATAAAACCTAAATTAATACATTTATCAGTATTTCCTTCTAGGGTATTAGTACTGTGTCTTAAGATGATAAAACAATTTACTCATTTAGTTTTGCTCAGCTTTGTGCTAAACTTTTGCAATTGTACTAAACTTTCGAGCTAGTTATCTGTTTAGGTGTGTGTGATGCTTCACAACTGTATTTAGTGATTAGTGTAATGCATGATCATAGATGAAACTAATAATAGTAATGTTTTATTTTTCCAAGTAATAGTGTTGAGGAAAATATTTATTTTTCACATTTTCCACTTGAATTTAATCTTATTTGCCTTTTTAAAAATTTTCTGCTAGGTTTACTCTTTTAAAGTTTTTACTTAAATTCCAGTTAGTTAACATATAGTGTAATATTAGTTTCAGGTGTACTATATAGCGAATCAGCACTTCCATACAGCACCTGGTGCTTATCCCAACAAATGAAGTCCTTAAGCCCCATCATCTATTTTACCTCCCCTCTGGTAACCATCTGTTTGTTCTCTATAGTCGCAAGTCTGTTTCTTTGCTTGCCTCTCTCTCTCTCTCTCTCTCTTTTTTTTCCTTAAAGATTTTATTTATTTATTTGACAGAGAGAGAGAGAGAGAGATTACAAGTAGGCAGAGAGGCAGGCAGAGAGAGAGGAGGAAGCAGGCTCCCCGCTGAACAGGGAGCCCAATGCGGGGCTTGATCCCAGTACCCTGAGATTATGACCAGAGCTGAGGCAGAGAGCTCAGGCAGACTGAGCCACCCAGGCGCCCCTCCCTCTTTCTTTTTTTCTGTTTGCTCATTTGTTTTGCTTCTTGAAGCTCACATGTGGGTGAAATACTATGCTATTTATCATTCTCTGATTTATTTTGCTTAGCGGAATACTCTTTCCCTCCATGCGTGTTGTTGCAAATGGCAAGATTTCATTTTTATGGCTAAATAATATTCCATTGCATGTGTGTGTGTGTGTATATATATATATATATATATATATATATATATATATATATATACACACCACCTTCTTTATCCATTCATCAGTTCATGGACATTCAGGTGGTTTCTATATTTTAGTTATTGTAGATAATGTTATTGTAAATATTGGGTGCATATATCCCTTTGAATTAATATTTTTATATTATTTGGGTAAGTATCTACTAGTTCAATTGCTGATCATAGAGTATTTCTATTTTTAACTTTTTGAGGAACCTCCATATTATTTTCTAGATTTGCATTCCCACCAATAGCGCAAAAGTGTTGGTTCCCCTTTCTCCATATCCTCGCCAAAGAGGTGAAAATGTAAAACACTGATTAAGGATGAAAATAATCAATTTAGAAGATGATATATTAGCTGGAAAATTGACGACTACATGGTACTGTAGTCATAAAAAAGAAACAAGAATAATTAGTCATAGTGGAGGTATAAATAGAAAAACATTAATTTTTTAAAAAAAATTTATTTATTTATTTGACAGAGACAGATCACAAATAGGCAGAGAGGCAGCCTGAGGGAGAGGTGGAAGCAGGCTCCCTGCTGAGCAGAGAGTCAGATGCGGGGCTCAATCCCAGGACCCTGAGATCATGACCTGAGCCGAAGGCAGAGGCTTAACCTACTGAGCCACCCAGGTGCCCCCCAAAACATTAATTTTTAAGACAAAAATAGTTTTGCCTCATATAAATACCTATGGGAAATGAATAATTTAAATAGAAGAGTTATAGAGATATAAGTAGAAAATGTTTTCCACTTGTATACATGTAGGTTAATAAGCAAGAAGGGTTGATTCATTAAATTTTTAATTTTTTCCCATATAATGTCACCACCATTCGTGGTGTTTATGTGGCTGTTTTATGTGGCTCCAAAAATTACAAAAACCCACAAACCCCAACTAATACTTTTTCTTTTTTCCCCAGAATGATGTCAAATTATCAACTTGATAATTAACTGAATAAACCCAATCAGTTGCTCTTACAGATTTAGGTAAGATTTACCATGTAGCTCTACAATTAGCTTCCACTCTAGCAGTTTCAATGTAGAAAATTATTCCACATAGTGAGGGTAATTCTACCTTCAGCATGTGCCTGGAGGCTAGCAATGCCTCCTTCAGGTACTGCAGGAAACCTCCCTTCTTTCTTCTGAAATGACTCCTTTGACACACATTCAAATGGAATTTGAGAAAATAATCTTTAATGTTAGTAGAGGTCAACTATATAATCACTAATAAGGTAGCTTTATCATATTCTTCAAGAAAGGTACAAGAATCTGCAATTGAAATAAGTGTGTGGATGTGTGTGTGAGAGAGGGAGCGAAAGGAAGGAGGAGGGGGAAATAGTCAGTGGGGGGAGGGGGAGATGGAGAGAGAAAGGGTGAATGGGAAAGATTGATTTTGCTGCTGCTTGGTATTTTTTTTTTAAGATTTTTATTTATTTATTTGACAGAGAGAGAGAGAGAGATTACAAGTAGGCAGAGAGGCAGGCAGAGAGAGAGGAGGAAGCAGGCTCCCTGCTAGAGCAGGGAGCCCGATGTGGGACTCGACCCCCGGAACCCTGAGATCATGACCTGAGCCAAAGGCAGAGGCTTTAACCCACTGAGCCACCCAGGTGCCCCATGCTGGTTGGTATTATGCTGTTGCTATTTGGTGATAAATGTATAAGCAGTCTTATTGTTGCGTTGGTTGCTATAGGGTGTCTACTTTTGGCACTCCTTCTCCCACTCCTTGCCATGATCCTTCTGTAGTTATGGGTCAGAAAAAAGAACTGCTTTTATCATTTTTAAAAGATTTATTTATTTATTTATTTGAGAGAGAGAATGAGTGGAGGGGGAGCAGAGGGAGAGGGAGAAGTAGACTTCCCACTGAGCAGTGAGCCTGACACCGGGATTGATCCCAGAACCCTCGATCCCAGGACCCTGAGAACATGACCTGAGCTGAATGCAGATGCTTAACCACCTGAGCTACCCAGGCACCCCTTGTTTTATCATTTTTTGATGTGAACTCAGGTATAGAAAGTCTATCTAGAGTTCTGTTTTCTTATTGGGGAAACAGTTTTCAAAGCACAAGTTAAAATATTATGGAGTTTATTATGTTAAAACAAAACCCCCCACAACTTTAGAAATGTATTTCTAATGAATTATTATTTCTTAAGGGAGAAGAGTTTTCAAATTGCATCTTACATTGTTAAGGGGATATTATGTGGGGGTTTTTTTTGTCCTTTAGTGTATTTGTAAGATAAATGGAAAACCCAAAGGGCTTCATTTTTATTGTTCTATTAACATTGCAGGTTTTGTTATAAAGATTTCATAAAAAAATTGGAAAATTTGGTTGTTTATATATGGCTTAACATAGTATGCTTTTCCAACGGATAAGGATACATAACATTTTGCCAAATGTACATAGTTCACAAATTACCTATTTGGGTTAAGCAGAAGTAATACATTTTGGATAGTGTATCTGTTACATAGTTTCTAGATCTGGGGGCAAGTTGAATGGCTAATGTATATCTCTCCTTCCTCTATTTCATAGTGTAACTGTCTTTCATGGAGGATTATTTCCTATAGAAACCTACCAAAATAATTCTTTTCCCTGTGCCATGATATTTTTTCTTGGCATGAGTTTTTAGCTTGTTTTCATTTTTTAATGTGAGATATTTATTGTATAACAAAGTAGTAATATACACTATGAGAAATCATAAATCAATTACTACTGTATACCCAGAAGATTATTAAACCAAGTGTCACCAATATCACTAAAGCTACTCCCCACCATCCTGTGATTTCATTATTCCCTTTCCTACCAGAGACAAGTCCCTCTTTCTGGAGATATTCTGTCACTTGGTTTCAGGGACACCACGTTTGCCTGATTTCTTTCTGGCTCCTTCTTTTCTTCCAGACCACTAAGCACTGAAATATTCCACGTCTAGTTCTCCTCTTTCTGTAGTTAGTTTCTAAGACATCTGATCCAGACTCAATTTTATAAAATCATAATTACCCTGAAAGTTTCCATATTTTAATCGCCAGGCAAAAAATTTCCTTTGAATAATTTCCTTTGAAAAAATTTCCTTTGATCTGAATAGACTTCTAGATCTAATTCTACTTCTTCATTTAGATGATTAATAGCCATCTCAAATCTAATGTATCCAAAATCCAAACCTCATTTTTTTAGCCACAGTTACCCAGTTTCCACTTTTAAGATGCTTAGTCCAAACATCTTAGAGCCTCTTTGACACTTCTCTTTTTCCTGTAGCCCACATTAAGTGCATCAGGAAATTGATTTTTGCTTTCAAAATTAGATTCAGAATTATTTCTCACTACCTCCAGGGCTATCAGCCTACTTCCATCCCACCATTTTCTCTTGCCTGAATTATTGCAGTTGCTTGCTAGTTGATTTTCCATCTTTCCCTTCCTTAGAATCTCTTCTCCATATTCTATCCATAGTGATCCTTGTAAAACAGAAAGATGATCACATCATTTATCTGCTGAAAATTTTGCAGCAACTTTCTATCTGACTCAGAGTAAAAGACAGTCTTAAAAGGGCTTATAGGTCCCTACATGATTTGACTTCCAGCTTCTTCTCTGAACTCATTTTTAGCACTCTGCCTACCCAACTACCAATCTGTTCCACCCCAGATACATAAGAATCCTTGCTCTTTTTGGAATGATCCAAGCACACCCCACTTTCAGGGCATTTGCCTCTGACAATGCCATTCCTCCACAGAGCCATTGGATTCCTTCTTTTTTTTCCATCAGATTTCTTCTCATATTATGCTGAATCTTCTGTTTCCTGTCTGAAATAGTTAGCATACTTCCTGCAAATCCACCAGATCTGCCTTATTTGCTTTTTTCCTGTTTTTTTTCATATATACCACATGTACTGTTTCTTCTCTTCACTGCCGCTTGAGAACAGTTTATTTTTAAAGAACTATTTTGTTGACTGTTCCATTGATTCAACCATACCAAGTATGTGAGTAAATAAATCCTGAATTTTATATTAAGCATTTCTTTATAATTGCATTTCTTTATAATTTGGCCATATGTATTTATATGAGGTCGAACCATATTAAATTTCTAATATTCACCTATAAAAATGGGCATTTTCAAGTGATTAAACATATCTCCCTAAATTTTATATACTGTTTGGATTTCCATGTTTAAATTTTTTTTAAGATTTTATTTATTTTTTTGGCAGAGCGAGAGAGACAGTGAGAGAGGGGGAAGAGGGAGAAGCAGCCTTCCTGTGGAGCAGGGAGCCCGATGCAGGGCTCGATCCCAGGACCCTGGGATCATGACTTGAGCTGAAAGCAGTCACTTAATGACTGAGCCACCCAGGCGCCCCCTCCATGTTTAAAATTTATGTAAAATATGTGATATGGTATATATTTTTGTAAGAGTTGCTTTTTTCACCAACATTATATACTTGATGTTTTTCGAAATTGTGTATGTAGCTATAGTTGCTCATTTTGTAAAGCTAGATAATATTCTTTTGTATGAATATATCAGGATTTATTTATTTAGTCTCAAGATGATGGAGATTGAGTTGTTTTCAGTTTTTTGTTCTTTCAGGTAGTGTTGCCATTTAATTCTTATACATGACTTTGGTGTCCATATGCATACGCTGTTCTGCTTTGTCAATGTAGAATTGGTGGGTTATAGGGGGCACATTTTTTTTTTAAGATTTTATTTATTTATTTGTCAGAGAGAGAGAGAGCACAAGCAGGTAGAATGGCAGGCAGAGGTAGAGGGAGAAGCAGGCTCCCTGCTGAGCAAGGAGCCCCATGCGGGACTAGATCTCAGGAGCCTGGGATCATGACCTGAGCCGAAGGCAGCTGCTTAACCAACTGAGCCACCCAGGCATCCCTAGGGGGCACATTTTTAATTTTACAAAGTAGTTACAATTTTTTTATGAGATTAGTAGTTGTATTGACTTTTATTTTCACTGGCAGTTTATAAACTTTTACTCTGTATTCTTGTTGATACTTAGTATTGCCACACTTAATTTTTGCTGTTTTAGAGGATATAAAATGGTATTTGTGGTTTTAATGTTCATTTCCCTAAATTGTTAATGAGATTGAACATCTTTTGAATTGTTTATTGGTCCTTCATGTATCTTAATCTGTGAAATGCTTGTTTATGCTTTATGGCCATTTTCTGAGGGTAGTTGGATGATTTGAATTGTCTTCTTTTTCTTTTGAAAGTTTTTTATATTCAGTTGGAAATGTGCTTATATATTCTCCTGTGTGACTTCTTTTTGTGTTTTTTAGTGATATAATTTTTTTTAAAGATTTTATTTATTTATTTGACACAGAGAGAGAGATTACAAGTAGGCAGAGAGGCAGGCAGAGAGACAGGGAGAGGAGGAAGCAGGCTCCCCGCTGAGCAGAGAGCCCGATGCGGGCCTCGATCCCAGGACGCTGAGATCATGACCTGAGCTAAAAGCAGAGGCTTTAACCCACTGAGCCACCCAGGCGCCCTAGTGATATAATTTTATGAAGGATTTATACATTAATGTCTGATACATATATTTTTTATGATTTGTGCTTTTGTATATTACTTAAGAAATCTTTTCACATCCAAAGTCATCTAGGGGCTACATTTTTAGAATGAGTGCTATAGATTATGAAAAATGTAATCAGGTGGTTTTGATAATTACAGCTCCATTTCCAATGGTAGTATCTTTAGTGGTACAAGGAAGCATAACCACTAATGCAGCATATGAAGCTGTTTCCCTAGCAAATAGTTTTGCATCCATCTATATAATTAAAGAAAATCAGAGTCACTTTACCCTCACATGGCAGTGACAAAAGGATATATTGATTTTTGCCTCAGGATCTCATAATGATGATATCACAAGGAATATCTGATGATGTTATTTTTTAAAATATCTTATTGATTTGAGAGAGAGAGATAGCAAGCTAGAGAGTCCAAGCAGGGGCAAGAGGGAAAAGTGTGGGACTCAATCCCAGGGCTCTGGGACTATGACCTGAGCTGAAGGCAGACACTTAACTGACAGCCACCCACACACCTCGATGATGTTATGTTAATTAGACCTTTCTTTTACTGTGTTACAAATCATCTATTACTTAGCAGCTTAAAATAACCATTTTTATTTTGTTCCCAGTTTTGGAAATCAAATTTGGCAATGGTTCAAATGCATAATTTTGGCTTGAGATTTCTCAGGTGGTCACATTTGTATGTTGATTGGGGATTTAGTCATTTGAAAACCGAAATGGCTCATTCACATGGTGGACAGTTGATATGTGCTATCTGCTGGGAACTTACCTGGGATTACAGACAAACACTTTCACATTGCTTTTTCATGTGACTTAGACTTCTTAGAGTGTGGCAACTGGATTTTGAGGGATGTCACAAGAGGAGGTGATAAAAAACGAATAATCCAGGGGCCCAGGCAAGATGTCCCAAGTCTTCTGATTTGGCCTTGGAAGTCATACAGCCTTACTTCTATTGCTGGTCATTTACTAAGACCAGCCAGATTCAAGGGGAATGGAATTAGGTATCACATCTCAATGGGAAAAAATGTCAGAATATTTGTAGTTGTCTTTATCCCACCACACACCTGGTGAGTATAAAAAACTAAGGACCTCACTTGCCTTAATAAGATATATAAATTCTAGGGAGATTATATATCTTGTGAAAGTTCAAAGGTCTGTCACATGGGTGAAATTTCTAGTGTTTACTAATTTGGGACATGTTAAGATATCCCTTCCAAAGTAAGAAAAAAAATACTGCATTTTACACTGCCTGCCATAAAGACAGAAGATACAGTATTTGGTAGGCCTCATCACATTTGGGAAGCAAAACATAACAACTTGTGGTGAGCTGCTCTGACCCACTGTGTAGATATAGCTCCTAGCCTAGAGTGAGGATTAGAACAAGACCACCTATGGTATAAGTTCCCCTGCCACTTTGAGCCTGTGATCTAGTATTCAAAGGGCCTTGGGGGATGTGTGTGTGTGTGTGTGTGTGTGTGTGTGTGTGTGTGTGTGTGTGTGTGTGTGTTTCTGCTATTGGGCACGTGTTCTGTTTTACTGCTCTGTCTGGTTTATTCGTATTCCAGTACCAGTATAGTCTTCATAGTAATATGAAAATGACTCAATATCTGGTAGCATATGATTTTCAGTCTTCCCCCTACTATGTAGTCCTTTCTCTTCATGTATATCATGGCCTCTCTTTATCCTTTGCTCTTTCATATATATCTAAGAATGAGTTTATCATGTTCCACCAAAGAAGGAAAGGAAAGGGAAGGAAAGGAAAGAAGGAAGGAAGGAAGATTAAGATGGTAGGAAGGAAAGAAAACACAAGAAACCTTGCCTTGGATGTTCTTTTAGAATTTTCTTCACACCCAAAATCAATTTAAACCAATAATATGTCTTATTTGGCATATCCCTCTATTTATTTAGATTTTTAAAATGAATTCAATACAAATGCTCATGGTGTTTCATATATGCCTTTTCAAAACTTATTCTTTGGTGCCTCATATTTTGTACTTGTTATTGCAAATGACAACTTTTTAAAAAGATTTATTTATTTATTTTAGAGAGAGGGAGAGAGAATATGAGTGGGGGAAAGGGCAGAGGAAGAGAGAGAATCTCAGGCTGACTCTGTGCTCAGTGTGGGCCCTACCTGGGGCTTGATCTCGTGACCCTGAGATCATGACCAGAGCTGAAACAAAGAGGTAGATGCTCAGCTGACCAAGCTACCCAGGCGCCCTGCAAATGGTAACTTTCTGACATTACTTTCTTTTCTACTTTCTTGTTGTTACCATCTAAAAATAGAAATAATTTATACTTTTATATCAAAATTATTTTATTTTATTAGAGATTTTATTTATTTATTTGAGAGAGTAAGCAAGCGAGTGAGTGAGAGTATGAGCAGGGGGCAGAGGCAGAGTGAGAGGGAGAAGCAGACTCCCCGCTGAGCAGGGAGCCTGATGTGGGACTTGATCCCAGGACCCTGTGATTGTGACCTGAGCTAAAGGCAGGTGCTTAACCACCTGAACCACCCAGGTACCCACAACATAATTTACTTTAACTAATATTAAAATAAATTAAATATTAGTCTAATAACTTCCTTCATACTTATGTAGACATATACATAATAATGACAGTGTATTAAAGTACTTTTCAAAACCATATAATTTTCTTACTTTCTCATACTAAATAATACTTGTTAGATTTAACAAAATAGTATTAGTTGTTATCTAATATTGTCAATTTTTTCTAATATCAATATAATTATACAGGTTTTAGTTTCTTCCTTTTGTTTCCAGTTTGCAGTGCATGTCTTTAAAAATCCTTTCTCATACTCCATATTTTTGGGGGAGTGGGTGCAAAATTCTATGTATGTTCATTAAATCAAACTATTAATGATAATGTTTAAATATTCTACATCTTTAATCAATTTTATCTATTTTATATACTTGATAAAGTATGTATTTGAAAATTTAGAAAATTTTATACTATCCAATTTGACCATACATGCCATCTTTAATCTAATTCCCTTGATGTGAACAAGACCAGTAGTGTGATAGACTAGTACTTTTGTAATTAGATTACTTATTAGTTTATTTTTAATTACTCAAAGAGGACATTGTTCCATATGGGCCTGATCTAATCAAGTGAGTCTTTTAAATGAAGATGAAGCATTAGAGAGAAGCCTTTCTGATGGTCTTGAAGGTCCAGTTCATGACTTCTTAAACTGTAAGGATATGAGTTCTGCCAATAACCACAGTAGCTTGGAAGAGGACCTTAAGCTTTAGATGAAATCGAGGCCCCATTTGTCGCCTAGATTTCAGTGAAACCCTAAGCTGAGAGTCCAGCTGAGCCCTGTTGGGACTTCTGATGTACAGACACTGTGAGGCAATGAATTTGCATTGTTTCGAAGTGTTAACTTTTTGGTAATTTGCTATGTAGCAAAAGAGATATAAAACATCCCTTTCTATATATTTATAAAGTCTCATATCCCCATTTCTTATCATATTGCTCACCCAACCACCATCCTGAAAAGGTAATCATTCTCTTTATTATGTGTGTATATTCTTGGAAAATACATGTTATCTTACATATGTGTATTTTTATTTTTTAAGGTGTTGTGTTATAGGTCTCATTTTAATCTTATAACTTTAACATGACAATGTTTCTATGAACTATTATTTTAAAGATTTTATTTACTTATTGAGAGAGAGAGACTGAGAGAGAGCATGAGAGAGGAGAAGGTCAGAGGGAGAAGCAGACTCCCCGTGGAGCTGGGAGCCCGATGTGGGACTCAATCCCAGGACTCCGGGATCATGACCTGAGCCAAAGGCAGTCGCTTAACCAACTGAGCCACCCATGCGCCCTGAACTATTTTTTTTAAAGATTTTATTTATTTATTTGACAGAGAGGGAGAGATCACAAGTAGGCAGAGGCAGGCAGAGAGAGAGGAGGAAGCAGGCTCCTCGCTGAGCAGAGAGCCCGATGTGGTGGCTCCATCCCAGGACCCTGAGATCATGACCTGAGCTGAAGGCAGAAGCTTAACCCACTGAGCCACCCAGGTGCTCCTCTATGAACTATTTAAATTACATTTACATCTAGTCTGTTGCCTCTCATAACATTCTAATATTTCATGGTTTGTGTCCACCATATATTTATGTCCATTCTCCAGTAATGGCCAGACTTGTGAACAATTTCTCTAGGATATATGCTCAGGAGAAGATTGCTGGTTTCTAGTATTTTTATATTTAACCTGAGTACTATGAGATTGCCCTCCAGAATAGCTGCACATTTTACACTACTATCTGTACTTCATGAGCATTTCTATATTCTGGTGTCCTCTCCAAGAATTTAGGTTATCTAGGATTTTAACTTTTGCTAATAAGGGCATGAAATTATATCACATTGTTTTAATTTGGTATTCTCTTTTAAAAATGGATTTAAGCATTTCTTCATGCCTTTGCCATTCAAATTTTTCTTCTGTGATTATGTTTTTAATTTTTGAAATTTATTAGTATCTCTTTTCTCTCTGTCGAGACTTATTTATTATGCAGTCACATCGTTTTGGTCTTCATCCTACTCTTCAAGGAATTTTTTTTAAAGATTTTATTTATTTATTTGAGAGTGAAAGAGAAAGAGAGAGAGCATGGGCTTGAGAGCAGGAGCATGCATTCAGGCAGAGGGACAGAAGGGGAAGGGGAGAGACAAGGGGACTTCATGATGAATGAGGAGCCAGCATGGGACTGGATCCCACAACTCTGAGATCATGAGCTGAGCCAGATTCAAGACTCAGATGTCCAGCTGATTGATAGACCGAGGCACCTCACACTGTGTTTATGTTATCTGTAACTTTGGGATTGGTTGTCACGAAATGCTTTTACATATTCTGTTTTTTAATTTTTTTAATATGCCTATGAGAATTAATCACAAATATGTTGACTTTTTCTGGAAAGTCATACAAAACATTTGATTTGAACTTTAGAGCTGGTCTTAAATATTGGAGGCTCATAGAACCTCTCATTTCCATATAACTCTTTGCTCATCCAAGTACCCAAGCTTTGTGTCATTTTTCTTTTTAACATTAAGTTCACTTGAATGGTTAGTGCAGTGAATTATTGGCCTTAGGATATATACCAAGAAGAATACTCCCATTTCAGAACACAGTTTACCAAACATGGGTGGGCAGTTGCTTTTGTAAGAATATAAGATTTCACATGAAGAGATACCAAGAAAGAAAATGTGGATAGACTGAAAATATTACTGATTCTCATAGGTCATTGATCTTGGAATGATATTTATGAGAAAATGTTAAGTGTTCTCACAAATATATAGATTTTACTTGCTTTTTCTGTATTAATTGTATACTGTTCTTTATCCAGTTCCAGTTTAATAAAAAGGTAAAAAGAAATAACATTAATAGCTAAAATTTATGCATTTTAAAGTATTTGCCTTTTTACTTTATTCAGTGCTTTACTTATAGTAGCTCATATGATTCTCAGAAAACTCCTATGAGATTTATACTCTTATATCATTGTTTTACAGTGAGAATCTGGAGGCTTTATTTTCACCAAGGGGTCAAAAGCTTGTTTTACCATATAAGTTCTACCTATGCTGCCTCAATTTAAATTAATGTTCTTGTATAAGGTAGACTCTAAAGGGCTAGTTCCAGTCTGGGTATGGCTTATTAGGGAGTATGTGTGTGAATAATGCTGATATCTTAGCATTATTGCTGACCTTAGTGCTTGGCTAAGCAAGCTCTAAGGTGGAGTGGCAGTATGTATTGAATTGGGCAATGTGTATTCAAAATGCATTTTTAGAATTTAGTAGTTCTTTGTCTTTTCAGTACTGGTAGTTCTTATTCCTTTCCACCCCCTATCATTTAGGAGTTGTTGAATTTGAACAGAGCCACACTTACTATTATAAGGAAAACAGCACTAAAAAAGAAAGTAAGTTGCATTATTTTTAGTGCCTAAAGAACCCCAAATGCTGACATGGTAAAAAGAAAATTTGACTCTAGATATCACTGAAAAAACCTCACTATTGCTGTTATAACAAAGTTTCAAGAATACTAGATGATATTGATCATTTAAGCATTCCTTAGTGATTTCCCCTTATATGACATTAAATATTCGGATTTTAAGTAATGTGGTGGTTCTGAGTACAAAGAAACCTGAGCACTATAAAACATGGTTGTTGATATAGCAGATTTAGAAGTTCTCTTTATAATGATTTAAACTTGATATCTAGTATTTAACTCTTCTTTTGGTATGGTTTACTTCCCTGGGGAAAAAGAAGCTAAAGTTGTATCATGGTATAGGATCAGACAGTCAGATTGATGGAAAAAGAAGTTGAGTTGGTGGTGTCCAAATCCTTATCCTTCTTACGGAGTTTTGAGACTATAAATGAGAATATGCTTCCACTTTTTTAAAAAGATTTTATTTATTTATTTGACAGAGAGAGATCACAAGTAGGCAGAGAGGCAGGCAGAGGGAGAGGAGGAAACAGGCTCCCCGCTGAGCAGGGAGCCCGATGCGGGGCTCAATCCCAGGACCCCGAGATCATGACCTGAGCCTAAGGCAGAGGCTTTTACCCACTGAACCACCCAGGTGCCCCAGCTCCCACTTTTGAAAGGAGAAACAGTAAGTTAAGCCTTGATGGAGACAAACTGAGAGGTAAGGCACTACCGAAGGCCCAAGCCCAGGGCTTGAACATGCAGTGACATCCACCTTGATGAGGTGCTCTGCTGATACTGAAACATTTTCCTTGAGCTTTAACTGAGACAGCAAAACAGGGATAAATGAAATTGTAGTATGTCCAGAGGAGCTCTGGAAAACATGCAAGTGCATTGACTCTGAGTGGGAGCCCTGTGTTAAGTCTTCCACTTAGGGGCCAGGCATGAGGTATTGAAAAGCTGAATACTTGACATTATTTCTACTTTTCCCTTTTGTCCATGTGCTCTCTAAATAGGCTTATTTTTCTTTTTCAAGTGCCTGCTGTTAAGAAGTGTTGATTTGGTTTGAACTATGTGGGAGGGCTAGGACAAAGTCGACCAGACTGAAAGAAAATTATTGAAGTTAACCCAGAGAAATCATTCTGAAGCAGTTGAAAAAATGTCAGTTTCTTGCCATATGATATACTCTTTTTGCTTTTGATCCAGATGTTTTGGATACTTGTTGACCTAGAATGCATTTATAAACATTCTGCTTTTAACACAGTGAAACTTTGATCACAAATCATTATATACATTTAGTATCTGAAATTAGCTTTAGGCAGTTTTGTCACATTGTAGCAGTGGTCATTTACTTTCCTTGCCAAAAATTTATACACAGTTGTCCTTCCCTAACACACTGCCAACTTTTAATTTTTTATTTTTTTTTTTAAAGATTCTTTTTTTTTTTTTTAAAGATTTTATTTATTTGACACAGAGAGAGAGATTACAAGTAGGCAGAGAGGCAGGCAGAGAGACAGGGAGAGGAGGAAGCAGGCTCCTTGCTGAGCAGAGAGCCCGATGCGGGCCTCGATCCCAGGACCCTGAGATCATGACCTGAGCCGAAAGCAGAGGCTTTAACCCACTGAGCCACCCAGGCGCCCTCACTGCCAACTTTTAACGCTTAGGAAGTAGTAGAGCTAAATGGCCACTGGAAACAAAATATGAATGCCTTCTACATATGTGTTAAAATAATTATTGTAGTTAGATTGTTCTTTTTTTAAAAAGATTTTATTTATTAGCACGTGCACAAGGGGGTGGTGGGTGGAGAGGGAGAAGCAGACCCCCTGCTGAGCCGGGAGCCCAATGTGAGGCTCAATCCTAGGACCCTAGGATCATGACCTGAGCTGAAGGCAGGTGCTTAACTGACTTAGCCACCCAGGTGTCCAATGGCTCTTTTGTTTAAGAAAGCACCTTGATGGGTGTTTTTCCACCTCAACTACAGCTCCCATTTTGTATGAAAGAGGCTAATACAAAGGTTGACTTAATTGATTTGTATAGTCAATTAAGAAAAAATTGTTTCTCTTAGATATGGTGATGGTGAGAAAGGGTGATGGAGAAAAGAGAAATGTATACAGCTAGAAAGGCTGGTAGGAAATGATAGGTGATAACTTTCATGGTATTAAACCCTGATATGGAAACATTCTTTGGATAGTGTTTATTGTGGGATGAAGAGTTGTAGAAAGAGGATTGCAGCAAAGGAGCCAAGATCAACAATAAAGAGCCTGGTGAAACCAAGGAAGCAGGGAGTACATAAATCTAAAACAAGGTGAGAGGTTGAAAAGGACTTTAAAATTCTAAAACCTGTCTATCTACCTACTTACCTGTCTGTCTGTGCATCTGTCTGTCTGTCCATCCACCCATCCGCCCACCCACCCACTACCTACCTACCTACCTACCTACCTACCTACCTACCTACCTACCTATCTACCTATCATCTACATGCCTATTATCTCTTAGTGACTTTATGGCTACAGATATCTGAAAGTCTTATTAACCTTCTCTGACTGATAACATCTTGAAATGCTTAGATTAAAGATTAATACCCTTATTTTTGTAGAGAGCGTCATTTTATGGACCAGGAAACTTCTACATCAGTTCTTGGTTTTCCTATTTATGCCTATCTTAAGATGAAGGACCAAGTGAGAAAGATGAATCCTGTTTCCAAGTAGTTTTAACAAAAGATCTAATGGTAGACATAGCTAAAATGAGCTTTTTAGATAATTTTTTTTAAGATTTGTTTATTTGAGAGAGAGAGAAAGCACCAGAGCAAGCAAACTCCCCACTGAGTGCAGAGTCCATCATGGGCTCGATCTCATAAGATCATGACCTGAGATGAAAACAAGAGTTGGATGCTTAACTGATTGAGCCATCCAGTTGCCCCTAGATGAATTTTCTTTTAGAAGTATACCTTGTACCCCAATTAATAAAAAATAATTAAATTATAAATATGTGAGGATATCTTCTAGGTTTGGAAATATGGAATCCATTTATTTTTATCCTTATGTATTTTAAAATCCATTAAAAATCATACAGAGACCTCTAAGATTAAAGATGGATATTAGGACTGGGTTTAAATAAATTTCTGTGGTTCCTTAGATATTTTTTTTAACCTCTTCTCCTTGCCCTTGCAAAGGGCTTCACTATAGATTGAACACTTTTAGACTGAAACTGGGGAAACGTTATGTGCATGGAGGTGGAAATACACATTATTCCAAAAGAATGGAAGATGATAGAAGGTTTTCTTTGAACCTCAAAGTTTTTTTCCTGGAAAATGAGCGATAAAATGGTTTTCTCAATACAAGCCTAATTTTGTACAGTCCTAAGTTTCAATGATCTCTGGATTTTTGAGGTCAAGAAGAATGGAAAAGTGGGTTCCCTGTAATTATCTCCTATAGAAATTCCATGCCTGTGATCAAAAAATATTCAAGGGTGTTAGCATGTTTGCTTTTAATCTTGGCAATATGTCAAGAAAATATGAATTATAAAGTCAATTACAGGAAACATAATAAGTTGCTTTTTATTTTGTTTCTGATCTGTTATTTAGTTTTTCATCAAACTTAGAATTGAACCAAGCTAATCTGTGTCTCATCAGGAAAACTTATTTTGTGTTTGGAAGTAGTGGAAATCAATAGTAATAGATTTAAAAAGAGCACTCCAGTTGGTTTGGAATTCTTTTCTAGTAAGTTTTTGAAATTGACATGAGTTTAGTTGACTTTACACAATAGCTGAGCAAGACGCTGCCTGGAGTGGCATAGAAGGGGAATTTCTGAATGGATGCCATAAACTATTCTACATAAAACTTGGAAATATCAGTAGGAAAGAATTCTTTAGCTATTTTGTCTATTTAAATCTCCCATAGCCAAAATTTCTTATAACCCACTTTTATTCAATTACTTCACTTATCTTCATCAAACCTGTAGAGGATGCCCATTGCTTGCTATGTTTTCTTTCTTTCTTTTTTTTAGTATTAGCATTTTACTCCTCACTTCCTTCCTCAGTTTTAAGTGTCATTTTCATCACTTTGATAACTTTTCCACCAATATTCTTGGAGATCTGTATCACTGTTATCCTATTACAAAGGCAAAACACCAACCCTATATGAATCTTGGGAGGAATTTTTTTTTCGAGGCGGTTAGTGTCAGAATTGCTGTACATCTGGTATCAGAAATGTTGTGAGTGTGGTAGTGATGTGAGAGTAAAGGTACACAGTGAGTTTTCCTTTTCCCTCACTTACCTACTTTCCTGCATTTGCACTCAGTATTTCCTGCTGGCCATTAGTTATGGAGAAAAAACATGTTCCTTTCCACTGAACCCTTCCATCTCTCCTCTGAACTCCATGTCACTTCACTTTCTCGGGGACCTTACTTTCTGAAGCTTATTCCTTCTCTTCTATGTCAATATCCTTTTTTTAAAAGATTTTATTTATTTATTTGATACAGAGAGAGAGATCACAAGTAGGCAGAGAGGCAGGCAGAGAGAGAGGAGGAAGCAGGCTCCCTGCTGAGCAGAGAGCCTGATGCAGGACTCGATCCCAGGACCCTGAGATCATGACCTGAGCCAAAGGCAGAGGCTTAACCCGCTGAGCCACCCAGGCACCCCTCAATATCCTTTTCTTAACAGTGCCTTACATTATATCAGTATTTTAACATGTTCAGTTCTCTACTATCTTAAAATAATTCTGTCCCAAGTCTCTTTAGAGTTGACAGTTGCATTTCACAACAAAGATTCTTTGAATGGTCTTCTCATTGTCTTTATTCCTTTCTTTGACATTTTACCTTTGCCTTTATTCCTTTCTAATTTTTTTTAGCTTTACTGTAGTAATAAATAACCCCCAAGTCTCAGTGGATTATAGCAACAAGCACTTTATTTCTTGCTCATGTTACATGTCAACCACTTGTGGGTTTACTGCTTTGGCTCTTCTCTCTGTATCTTATTATTCTAGGACCCATTCTGTTTGCCCAGCAGGAGAAAAAAAAAAAAGTGAGAGCTGATGAAACCACTTCATGCCCCTCAAGCTTTTATTTGAAGCTGTTTAATTTCTAATCCATAAACTTTTGTAGTATTTGGACACAATCATCTTTTGTATAATCAATATAAATCAAAAGATACAGAAAACCATTGTTCTGGAGAATAAGCCAAGTTAGTAATGAAAGCAAAAATTTAGGGCTAAAGCTTGTACTAGTAGTGCTGAGCATGGATCCCAAGAGATAGAGGTGTCTATCTAGGTGTTAATGCTTTAACACGTTTGGGTTTTTGGTGTGTGTGTGTGTGTGTGTGTGTGTGTGTGTGTGTGTGAGAGAGAGAGAGAGAGAGAGAGAGAGAGATGGGAAGCCCTCTAAAGAGCAGGCCCCAGACTGGGGCTCTTTTGCTTGAGGCTAAGGATAGTCTTCACTTGAATATTCCATATTGACATTTATCCTAACCCCAAATGAACTAATTTTTTGTTCCAGATCTTTTCCTTCTCTAGCGGTATGAGAGCAGAGATCATGTTTTTTCTATTCAGCTTTAATCCTGATGCTCTGATTTACCCTAATATTGCTGTGGATCCTCCTTCTGAACTGAGTAGGTGATGATAAGGCTCTCCTCAAAGCTCAGAGTCTCCCCATTCTCACAGGATGAAATCCAAAATTCCTGGCTTGCCATTAAACTATGCTTGTTCCTCCTTCCATCCTCTTATAGTCCTCATTTTGGCAGTTTGAATTAATAATATTTATTGCCTTTGCTGTTTTTCTAACACAAGTCTACCACTAATTTATGCTTCAGCTTCCTATTCATCAGCTAGGTCTCAGCTCCGATGTTGCCTGCTCTATTGAACTAGTGTCACACACAAACTTTTATGTACTTTCCCTTGTGTTTCTCCTGAAATCCTATTACATAATTATGACAGACATTTAATTATACTATCTGCTACAATTTGTGTTACAAAGCCAGAGTTATATAAATATATATAGCCATATCCATATATTTATATGTAAAGAATATATATGTGCTATATATGTATGTGTGTATCAATATATGCCACACATAGAACTTAATGTAAAATGTAAAATAGTCTATCAATACACATTTACTAAATAAAGTGTTCTTGTCAAACACATTTTTCCTAGGTATTAAGACATAACCTTTGTTATTTTGAATTTCTCTACTCAATCATGGTCCAAAATAAGAAATTCTGGTTTTCATTTGATGGATCTTCCCTTCCAAATTAATTAGTTTCACGTGGAAAAGCATATAAAGTACACACATGCCTAAAATTTGCATATTCTTCTCCAAATACTCCAAGTTATTAGATATATATTCCTGGGCTATGTCTGACTCTACCATTCATTTCCATGTGAATTACCTGAAGTGCTGAACAGTTTAGGAGAATTGATGAATCTTAGCAAAGGATTTATAATATGTTGCTTTATCCATTTATGTTACTTTGGATTACCAACATTTATCTGAAACATTGCATTTGTCTTTTAAGCTGTTTCCTTACTTCCAATCTCCCCTTTATCCCAAATACATTCTTTAGAATGATTTTTTTAAAATACAAATCTGGTTCTTTCACCCTTTAGTCAAAAACTATCAATAACTTTCTACTTCTTTTTTTTTATTTTTTTAAATTTTTTAAAAAGATTTTATTTATTTATTTATTTGACACAGAGAGAGAGATTACAAGTAGGCAGAGAGGCAGGCAGAGAGGCAGGGAGAGGAGGAAGCAGGCTCCCTGCTGAGCAGAGAGCCTGATGCGGGCCTCGATCCCAGGATGCTGAGATCATGACCTGAGCCGAAAGCAGAGGCTTTAACCCACTGAGCCACCCAGGCGCCCAATAACTTTCTATTTCTTATATTTATAATTGACACCTTCCTATCCTTCATTCTTTACCCCCATTCAATCATCAAGTGTTATAGATTCAGCAGCCCTATCCTCTATCATATCTGGCCTTTCCTTTCTATCCTTAGAGCTATTGATAATTAAAGCATCTATCATATTGTGCTTGAATTACTAGAATAGTCTCAAATTAGACTCTCTTCTTGGAGGATTGTCTTTCCCTAATACATTCTCTATTCTGCTGACAGATTGATTATTCAGAAATTAAAATCAGTGCATATTAGATACAGGCTAAACTCCATAATATTACCACACTAGTCTCTCTTTCCTTTTTTGTTTCTTTTTGTTTGTTTGTTTGTTTGTTTTGCTAATAACACTGGTCCTACCATTTGGAAAATTCTTTAGCACAATCCCTCTATAAAATGCTTTTAACACTGAGTTTGATCAACCTTGTCTGTGAAATCTTTTCTGTTGACTTCACTACCTTCCTAGCAGAGAATTCACCATTCCATTCCATCCTTGTTGCCCCTTTTTGATTTTGTTAATATTTCTTTAATGATCGTTCTAAAATTCAGTTTAGTATGCATGACTATATTAAGTGTTTTAATGTATTTTCTTATTTAATCTTTATGATATCTCAAAAAGAGAAAAAAGGAATTACATTATTTTATATAGTCATTCTTTTTACATATATATTAGTCATATATTTTGTGTGAAGCATTTTTGTAATGCATTAAAGCTTATATAGTGAGAAAGACATGGTTGCCATAATAGAACTTTAGAAAATGAAGGCTCAAAATGTGTAAGTAACTGAACTTAGTGATACAGTTTCAAAGGCCAACAGATTCAGATCTAGATTCTTGAGGGCATATGCAATGTCTTATTTGTGTTTTCATAACTAGTTCTTTCTTTAATTTCTAGCTCATTGCAGTTGAATAAATGATATAATGAAAATTTTTTACTTTTTAAAAAAGATTTTATTTATTTATTTGAGAGAGAGAGTGAGAGAGAGCATGAGAGGGGAGAAGGTCAGAGGGAGAAGCAGACTCCCCATGGGAGCTGAGAGCCCCATGTGGGACTCCATCCTGGGACTCCAGGATCATGACCTGAGCCGAAGGCAGTTGCTTAACCAACTGAGCCACCCAGGCATCCCAGAAAATTTTTTACTTTTTAAACATAATTCTTTTATTTGGGCACAGTTCATCCACTCTTGAAGTTCCTTTCACGTTATATACATTCCAGGATGAGAACACTTTAGAAAATGCACCGAGTTATACAAATTATAATTACTACTAGGACAGTTGATATTTAACTATCTATTTTATAGCGTTGCATATCCTAATTAAGGATTAACCTGTGATATGAAAGAGCTCACCTCATCTCATGAATGCAGCTAGATACTAAGCCACATCAGTGGAACTAACCCAGAAAATGACCCAAAGACTGGCAGGACAGACCCTCTACAATTAAGCGTAAGAAGAAGCCACATCAGAAATGGTAGGAGGGGCAGAGACCTGGTAGGGAACCAAATGTCCTGTGAGGCCAACCACAAACTGGAGAGAGACCACAAGCATGGAGAAGGGAGAGGAACTGACCCTACCGCAGGCACTGAGGACCTGTGCTGGAAAGACAAATTCCCATAACATTTGGATTTAAAAACCAGTGGGAAAACAAAACAAAACAAAACAAAACAAAACAAAAAACCAGTGGGGTTTTTATAGTCACTGGAGCTTACCTCTAGGTAAAAATCAGTAGACTCAATACTGGGAGAGCCAGAGTGTGATAGGGAACTGAGTCCCTGCTCTTAAAGAGATAGCATTAAGGAGGGCACTTGTTATGATGAGCACTGGGTGTGGTATGTAAGTGATGAATCACTGAACTCTACTCCAGAAACCACTATTTCACTGTACGTTAACTACCTAAAATAAGAAAACTGGCAAACAAAACAACAAACAACCCCACTGTGATACAGCATAGAAAGAGCAGTTTGAGAAGCAAGCTCCTGGGTTATACAGGGAGATTTATTTACTATTCTCAGAACATGCACTAGAAGGCCAGGGATTCTTAAGGAGACTCTCCAAGAACAAAAGACCTTGCAGGCACCATTTTTCTCCCTCACCCAGTCTGGATACCAGGACACCTCCAGGAACCCACTCCACATAGCTTGCTAAATCTGTGTGTTCTGCCCCCATGTTCTCCTGTTTTGCCTCATCCAACTTGACCCGCTCAACAGGCATCTCTCCAAAGCAGCTCTAGCCAGGTCTCATCCTGAGAGCAGTCCTGGTAGGATCAGTGGCTACTTTACTAAAACTGTGCAATCTGCTCCTCCCACCCCCACTGTGAACCCATGACTCAGCATGAGTCCCTTCAAAGTATTGCTTAACATCCCTCATTCTGCAAGCAGGACTACAAGTGACCAGCACCACTCCAAAGTGACTCTTGCCCTGGGAATAGAAGATAACCAAACACAACAGGTTGACTGCAGCCCCAGCCGTGGCTGGGGGCACACATCTTACCTGACTGCCAGCTCCACCCACCAACAATACCTGACAGGGGGTAGTATAAAGAGAGAATTCTATAGTTCAGTATCACTGCTTCCCCTACAGATAGGCTGGGGGCAGATTTCTGATCTGACTGCAGTCTCTACCACCAGTGGAAGCATCTCAGGGGACATGCAGGGAGAACATTACCCCCAATACCAAAACAAGATAAAGACACTACAAAAAAAAAAAAAAAAGAAAACTACAGGGCAATATCTCTGACGAACATAGATGAAAAAATCCTCAGCAAAATATTACCAAACTGAATCCAACAATGCATTAAAAAAAGAAAATCACCACAATCAGGTGGGATTTATCCCAAGGATGCAAGTGTGGCTCAGTATTTGCAAACCAATCAGTGTGATGCATCATATTAACAAGAGAAAGGATGAAAACCATATGATTATCTCAATAGATGCAGAGAAAGCATTTGACAAAGTACAACATCCATTGATGATAAAAACTCTTGAGGAAGTGGTTTTAGAGAGAGACATATCTCAGTATAATAAAGACCATATCTGAAAAACCCACAGCTAACATCATACTCCATGGTTAAAAACTGAGACCTTTTCCTCTAAGATCAGAAGCAAGACAAGGATATCCACTCATCACTTTGTCAAGATAATACTGGAAGTCCTGGCCACAACAATCTGATAAGAAAAAGAAATAAAAAGCATCCCTTTAAAAAAGGGCAGGTACCTTGGTGGCTCAGTAGGTTAAGCATCTGAATCTTGGTTTTTGGCTCAGGTCATTATTTTAGGGTTGTAGGATCAAGCCCCACCTGGGGCTCCAGGCTCAGCCCAGAGTCTGCTTGAGATTCCATCTCTCCCACTTTCTCTGCCTCTCCCCCTTTTGCGCACATGCTCTTTCTCTCTCCAATAAATAAACCTTAAAAGAAAAAGGGATCCAAGCTGGTGAGGAAGAAGTAAAACTTCCACTATTTGCAAATGACATGATACTTTATATAGAAAACCCTACATACTCCACCAAAAAACTACTAGAACTGTTAATGAATTTAGTAAGCCTTCAGGATACAGAATTAATATATATAATTCTGTTGCATTTTTATACAGTGATAATGAATTATTAGAAAGAGAAATTTAGAAAACAATCCCATTTACAATTGCACCAAAAGTAATAAAATCCCTAGAAATAAACTTAACCAAAGATGTGAAAGATTTGTACTCTGAAAACTGTAACACACTGATACAATAAATTGAAGGTGAAACAAACAAATGAAAAGATATTCTATGCTTTATGATTGGGAGAATCAATATTATTAAAATGTCATTACCACCTAAAGCAACTACAAATTTAATGCAATCCCTATCAAAACACCAACAGCATTTTTCACAGAAGTAGAACAAATCATCCTAAAATTTGTATGGAACCACAGAAGATCCCAAGTAGCCAAAGCAATCTTGAGAAAGAAGAACAAAGTTGGAGGTATTACAATCAAGATTTCAAGATTACTACAAAACTGTAGTAATCTAAACAGTATGGCACTAGCACAAAAATAGACACATAGATCAATTAAACAGAATAGAGATTCCAGAAGTAAATCCATAATCATATAGTCAATTAATCTGTTACAAAAGAGGCGAGAATATACAATGGGAGCAGTCTCTTCAACAAGTGGCATTGGAAAAATAGGACAGCTACATGTAAAGCTACATGGATTACTTTTTTACACTATACACAATGGATTAAAGACCTAAATATGAGACCCGAAACCATAAAATTTCTAGATGAAGACACAGTCAGTAAGATCTTTGACATCAGCCATAGCAACATTTTCCTAGATATGTCTCCTGAGGCAAGGGAAACAAAAGCAAAATTAAACTGTTGAGAACATCAAAATAAAAATTTTCTGCACAGCAAAGGAAACCATCAGCAAAACTAAAACACAACCTACTAAATGGGAGAAGATATTTGCAAGTGATATATTTGATAAGGGGTTAATATCCAAAATATATAATGAACTTATACAATTCAACACCAAAAACCGAATAATCCAATTAAAAAATGGGCAGAAGACATGAACAGACATTTTTCCAAAGAAGACACACAGATAGCCAACAGATACATGAAAAGATTCTCAATATCACTAATCATCAGGGAAATGCAAATCAAAGCCACAATGATATATCACCTCACACCTTCAGAATGGCTAAAATAAAAAACACAAGAAACAAGTGTTTGTGAGGATGTTCTATGGGAAAAAAAGAACCATTGTGCATTGTGGGAATGCAAACTGGTGCAGCCCTGTGAAAAATAGTATAAGGTTTCTCAAAATATTAAAAATAAAATTACCATATGATCTAGTAATTCCAATACTGCATATTTATCCAAAGAATATGAAACACTAATTCAAAAAGATATACACACCTCTATGTCTATTGCAGAATTATTTACAATTGCCCGGATATGCAATCAACCCACGTGTCCATCCATAGATGAATGGATAAAGAAGTGTTACATATACACAATGGAATATTAGCCATAAAAATGATGAAATCTTGCCATGTGTAACAACATTGATGGACCTAGAGAGTATAATGCTAAATGAGTCAAGCCAGTCAGAGAAAGACAGATATCATATGATTTCACTGATGTGGAATTTAAGAAACAAAACAAATGAAGAAAATTTTTAAAAAGACAGAAAAAAACTCTCTTAAATATAGAGAACAAACTAGTGGTTGCCAGAAAGGAAGTGGATGAGGGGATATGTGAAAAAGGTGAAAGAGATTAGGAGTACACTTATCATGATGAACACCGAGTAATGCATAGAATTGTTGAATCATTATATTGTATAGCTGAAACTAAAGTAACACTGTTTTAATTATATTTGAATAAAAAAGCCAATAGTAGTGAAAAGAAGACAGCAGTAGCTATACTTATATTAGACAAAATAGACTTTAATCTAAAAAATGGTCACAAAAATGTCATTATATAATGATAAAGGGGTGAATAATAATGATATAATAATTATATACATTTATATACCCAACAGTGAAGCACCAAAATATATAAAATAAGTACTAACAGAACTAAAAAGTGAAAGAAACAGGAATACAATGATATTTGGAAGCTAATACTGCACTTTCAACAATGGATATGTCATCTGGACAGAGAATCAATAAAGAAATTGCATTTCAAAAACACATAGACCAAATGGACCTAACACCATATACAAGATAGTCCATCCAACAGTGGTGGAATACACATTCTTCTCAAGTGTACATGGAACATTTTCTAAGATAGATCCTATGTTAGGCCACCAAATAAGTCTCAGCACTTTCAGGGAGGTAGAAATCATGTCAGGTATTTTTTCCAAACACAGTGTGATAAGACTCGAAATCAGCAAGAATAAAACTGGAAAATTCTAAAATATGAGGATGTTAACATGCTCTCCAACAATCATTGGATCAAAGAAGAAATTGGAAGGTAAATAAAAAAAAATATACTTTAAGGATTTATTTATTTTAGAGAGAGAGAGTACAGAGGGTGGGGTAGAGGAAGAGGGGAGAGAGAATCCTAAGCAGACTCCCCGCTGAGCATGAAGCCTGACATGGGACTTGATCCCACGGCCCTGTGATCATGACCTGAGCTGAAGCCAGGAATCCAATGCTTAACTGACTGTGCCACCCAGGTGCCCCAAAATATATTTTGAAACTAATGATAATAGAAACACACATAATAAAATTTATGGGATGCAACAAAAGCAGTTCTAAGAGGAAAGTTAATAGCTATCTATGCATATATTTATAAAAAAAAAGAGCTCAAGCCTAACATTACATTTCAAGAAACTAGAAAAAGATTAAATTGAGCCCAAAGTTAGCAAAAAGACAGAATAAAGGTTATTACAGAAATTGAAATTGAGAATAGAGAAATAATAGAAAAGACCCACAAGACTAAGAGTTCTTTGAAAAGATAAACAAAATAGATAAATCTTTAGCTAGACTGACCAAGAAAAAAAGAAAGAGGACTCAAATAAATTTATAAACGAAAGAGGAGACATTATAACTGATACCACAGAAACACAGCGGATCATAGAGGACTACTATAATCAATTACATGCCAACAAAGTATGGATTTACCCTGCTATCCAAAGACAAAGCATTCCTATGAAAATTTCCATAACTCAAAATGGCATAAGAAATAATTTTCACTAATTTATATGGAAAAAATTTTTTGAGCATTCCCAGACCCCAAACATAACCTCTGTTAGGCTTTTCTAGTACCTTAAAACAAATCCTGCTAATGGAGACACAAAGTAAATCGAGATAAAGCACAGATGCTTACAGACAAAATTCAAAGCTATTGTGGCTAGATGCTGAGGTGCTGACTGTAGTTTTGGGAGAAAGAGCTTGGTGATGCCCATGCTCACTGCTTGAGGTGTGCACTGCCTATATAATGGCTTGCTGGAATATCCACACTGAACACACTTCTGATTTTTGCCTCTTTTTTTTTTGGTAAAAGCAAAAATTGTCTTGACTTATTTTTTTTTTCTAAACTCTTAACCCTTCAGATTTCTTTCTTTTCCGATCCTGTGAAATGTTTTCCTTCTTTATTGAAACTAACAGTTTTTAGATTTTCTCTTTTAGATTTAATTACTGTTGAAAAAAAAGGTGTTATAATAAGCCCAGGGCCTCAAAATACCAAAAGGAGGAAAAAAATGTTAAGTGCTTTCCAAAGTGAGTTGCTAGGTCACTTATGCCTAACTTGCTAAGGAAGAAGTAACAGTTTGATCAATGAGAGCAGAATGAGGTACTGAAAACAGGGTTGAGGTCGAAGTGAGGGACTTTGAGAAAAACACACAGAAGCTTGATAGTTTGGGGACATGGTGGAAAGCATTTAAAACCCAAAAGTACCTAAAGCAAAACAAAACAGAGTACCTAAAGATGAGAAGCTGGCTGAACATTCTATGATAGCAGTAAAGAAATTTGCAATGGGATTAAAAAATACATACCTATTTACATCAAGAGCAGGGATGTATGAGAACTTCCCTTAGATCTCATGTTAACCATGTAGGAGGGGTAAAGCCTGGAGCTATTCATAATTATAGCCAAAAGACAGTGTAGAGAGCTGTTTGAGTCCTAACAGGATGAGTCCGAGTGGTGTTGGGGAATTCAGGTGTTAAAAAAGGTATCTCTATGAGAGCAAACACATGCTGTGTTGTGCAGTAACTAACAGCCCTCAAATATCAATAGCTTAATACAATATCATGCTGTGCATTTACCACAGGTCAGTACAGGTGATCTGCTTTTGGTAGACTCTGTTAACCCAGGCTGATGGAGTCTCCTTCTTAACATGGGCTTTTATTATCACTGCAGCAGCAAAAAGAGAATCTAACAAATCATACAGCTAAGAGTATACTATCATAAGGGTCTAACCTTATAGGTAAAGTAGTGTAATATAATTTATAGGTAAAATATGATATATCTATATGTTGTAAGCCCCAGAGCAATTACTAAAAACGTAATAAAAAGCAGCCTATATTTACTAAGCCAACAGCGGAGATAAAATACTTAAAAATTTTTTTAAAAATCCTAAACACATGTAAAGATGTAAGAAAGAACCAAAAACTAATATAAAATGTAATAAACAAATACCAAGTTAAGATATTTAAACCCAATTATACCAATAATTACATTAAATATAAGTGATCCAAACACCATTTAAAAGACAGATATTGTCTCACTGGATTAAAAAAAAAGAACAAAAACCCAAGACCTTAATTTATGATGTGTAGAAAAAATTCACATAAAATATAAATTCACACACAGGATAAAATTGAAAAAGGAGATATATTCAACAAATAACTGTAAGAAAGCTGCAGTAACTATATCAACATAGATTTCAGAATAAAGAACACTACCACGGGTAAGGAAGAACATTGCATGATGATAAAAGGGTAAATACATTTGTTCTGTTTGAGTAGGCACATAATCGCAAAGCTTCAAAATACATGAAGTAGATGACAAAATTAAAAATAAAAGTAGAAATAGCTATCATTACATCTGGAAATTTCAACCCTCTGTCTCATAAATTGATAGAACAAATGGGCATAAAGTCAATAAAGATACAGAAGACTAACATTATCAGCCCACTTTAAATAATTGACATTTTAAAACACACCACACATTTTTTTCAAGTTCAGATGGTAAAATACCAAAAATCACCGAATGGACCATATGCTTGGCCATAAAGAAGGCAGTTAATTAAAAAGTATTAAAATCATGCAATGTATGATTTCTGATCAAAACAGAATTAATAACAGATATAAACCTGAAAAAAATGTTAGGTACTTGGTAACTACAATATGCTTTTTTGTTTTTTACAGTATACTTCTAAATAGCATATGGAACAAAGAAAATATAGCAAATATTTTGTACTCTATCAAACTAAAATTACAAGATATCAAATTCTTTGTATATAACTAAAGAAATGCCTGGAAAGATATTTGTATTTTTAAATGATTATATTATTAAAGAAAAAAATAATGGATATAAAATAACTGATAAGATGTTCTCTTATTTTTTTGAAAAAATAAAGCAGTTTTGTAAATTTTTAGCCAGTTGTAAAGTTATTTTTTATCTAGATGAAAAATTGCTTCTATCATTTCAAAATATAAAATTCATAGAAATAATTTCGGAAAACTTTGTTTCTTTTCAGTCTGCCAGAATCTACTTTAAGTTCTTTTTCAGGTCATTAATTTATATGGTAGAGTAGTGCCTTCAGGCTTTTTGAAAATGACACATTTTAACAATAGCTGAAGTACTCAATTTTAGGAAGATGACTGTTAATGTGAAGTTACTCTCTAAACTAAAGTGAATTACGATCTGTTAGTGTATCTATTTAGTATTCCAGCCTAGATACTTTGTAAACTCATAGTAAGGAACAACCATACGGCGTTTCAGTATAAAGACTTAAATTCATGGGTGCCTGGGTGGCTCAGTGGGTTAAAGCCTCTGCTTTCGGCTCAGGTCATGATCTCAGGGTCCTGGGATCGAGGCCCGCATCGGGCTCTCTGCTCAGCAGGGAGCCTGCTTCCTCCCCTCTCTCTGCCTGCCTCTCTGCCTACTTGTGATCTCTCTCTCTGTGTGTCAAATAAATAAATAAAATCTTAAAAAAAAATAAAAATAAAATGATATAATCTATTTATTTTATATCTATATTTGCTGTTCAAAATCTTATATGACATTTAAAATTTTTACTATGAAAATAGCTTTAGCTTAAAGAATCACTCTCAAAAATAGCATGACATTATTATTATCTTTGAAATCAGTATGGTTTAAATTCAAAACCTTACGTTACTGTCAGATGACTAGAGAAAATACCCATTATGTGTTATTCATTTGTCATAAAAATGAAAATGTTTAAAAGTGTGACAAGTTAGGAAATGTGTGAAAGACAAAGGATTAGTTGGTTTTTGTTGTTGTTGTTGTTTTGTTTGTTTTGTTCTGTTTTGTTTTGGCCAACCCATGAAGAAAGAAACTGGTCCTCACATTTATGGATGACAAATGAAGCATAAACTATTCTGTGTGTTGTAAATTATAAGGTGCTAAAATATAAACAAATAATGTATTGGTACGTTACAGGATTTTTGTAGTTTTAGTTTTACCAAATAATACTGATTATTTTTCAAAGTGGGTGTACCAGTTTGTTTTTCCACTGAGTGTCTTTGGTATTTACCATTGTTTCCACATCCCTACCAACATTTGATGTTGTCAGATTTCGTCTTTTTTTTCCAATCTGATGGATGGGAACTATTGAAATTGAATTTTTCATGTGATTAATGTATTTGAATATCTATCTTTAGGGTTAAGTCATTTGTGTTTTCATTTCTGTAACTTCTTTTCATGTAATGTGTTTATTTTTTCTTTTATTTTTTTCAAAGATTTTATTTATTTATTTGACAGAGAGAGAGAGAGAGAGAGACAGATTACAAGCAGGCAGAGAGGCAGGCAGAGAGAGAGGAGGGAACAGGCTCCCCGCTGAGCAGAGAGCACAATGTGGGGCTCGATCCCAGGACCCTGAGACCATGACCTGAGCTGAAGGCAGAGGCTTTAACCCACTGAGCCACCCAGGTGCCCCATGTGTTTATTTTTCTAACAGACTGTTTACCTTTCACTTATTGATTAAAAAAAAAAAACAAAAAAAAAAACCTTTCCATATGTTTTAGCTACAGATCCTTTGATAGTACTATGGAAGCCAAATGTCTTCTCTAAATTGTGTTTTGTCTTTTCAATATCTTTAGTTATAGGAGAAATTAAATTTAACCTAGTCTAATTTTTCAATGTTCCTTTTATACTTTAAACTTATTTAAGAATTATGATCCTAAGGTTCACCTGGGTGACTCAATCGGCTAAACATCTAATTCTTTTTTTTTTTATTTGACACTGAGAGTTATCAGATCACAAGTAGGCAGAGAGGCAGGCAGAGAGAGAGGAGCAATCAGGCTCCCCACTGAGCAGAGAGCCCAATGCGGGGCTTGATCTAAGGACCCTGAGATCATGACCTGAGCCGAAGGCAGAGACTTTAACCCACTGAGCCACCCAGGCGCCCCTAAACATCTGATTCTTGATTGCAGCTCAGATCATGATCTCAGGGTTGTGCGAATGAGACCCTTGTTGGACGCCACACTCAGCTGGGGGTCTGCTTAAGATTCTCTTCCTCTCCCTTTGCCCCTCCCTCTATGCACAGGCTTTCTCACCCTCTCTCTCTCTCTAAAATAAATAAATAAATCTTAAAAAAAGGAGTTATAATCCTAAGATCATAAAAATATTGTCATATATTGTCTTTAGAAGTTTTATATTTTTGTCTTTCACATTAAGTTCTTTAATTCACCTGGGGCTAAGTTTTGTAACTGATGTAATATAAAGAATTCCTTTTCCCCTTAAGAATAATAAATATCCCAACTCTATTTATTGAAAAGTCAGTTTTTCCTCCATCAATTTACAGAATAAATCAGTGTCCAGTTATGTATGGATTTGTTTCTAGACTCTCCATTTTGTTTCATATAAACCTTTTTTTTAATCAAATTCTTATTTCTTCTTACAATATGGACCCAATTTCTTATTTAAAAGCTTTTGAACATAGAAAACTTGTTCTGAATATATTTCATATAAATCTTGATATCTAGTGGTATAGTTACTGTTATTTCCTTCTTTTAAAAATATATGTTGGCTATCATTGGACTTTTGCAGTTTATTGTGAATTTTATTTATTTATTTTTTATTTTTTTTAAAGATTTTTATTTATTTATTTGACACAGAGAGAGAGATCACAAATAGGCAGAGAGGCAGGCAGAGAGAGAGAGGAGAAAGCAGGCTCCCTGCTGAGCAGAGAGCCAGATGCAGGACTTGATCCCAGGACCCTGAGATCATGACCTGAGCCAAAGGCAGAGGCTTTAACCCACTGAGCCACCCAGGCACCCTAACTAAATTTTATAATCAGCTTCACATTTGCACAATAAAATACTTTTGATTGGAATAGATTATAAATTGATATCTTTATAAAATTGAGTTTTTAATTTACAAAAATAGAATATTTCTATTTACCCTTGCCATCTTTAATTTCAGCCCACATAAATCTTGTATTTTTTCCACAAAATTTTTGCACTGCTTTTGTTAGATTTATTTTCAAGTATTTTTTATTTTTGAATCTATGTACTGCTATGTATGTATATGTTGATACATCCTCTGATTATTTTGCAAATACCATATTTTTATTGTGAAATACCATATACACAACTAAATTTATAAAAGTATAATTCTAGGCTAAAGAGTAATTTGAAATTAAACATCCCTATTATAACCATCACAGTTGGAAAGAGCATATGACCTGTTCCTTAAAACCTCCCTTCGTGTCCTTCCCTGATGGCAGTCTTTCCCTCCCTCCAGAGGTACTTACTATTCTGACTCACGTGATAATTATTTTCTGGCTTTTCTTTATAGTTCGTTATATAGCATGACCCTTTATATAACATTCAAATTATGTAATATATATATAGTCATACCATATGTATGATTCAATTATTTGACTTCCTTCTTTCACTGAAAATTATGCTATTGAGATTTATCCATGTTGATGCATGTAGATTATTCTATTATAAGAAAATACCATGATTTATATATAATTCTGTTGAGAGACATTTGGATGTTTCCAGTTTTTGACTGTTGTTAACAAAGTTGTTATATACATTCTCATGCATGTTTTCTGATATAGCTGGGCCCTGAGTATGTCTGATTCAAAGAATAGAATGCTGTGCTCTAGAATATACAAAAGATTACTGTACCAGGTAATACCAAACCATTTTTAAAAGGGGGGGGGAAATTTGCATTGTAAAGTTCCTGTTGCTTTATACCTTCACCAACATTTGGTGTCATTATCAAGATTTTAATGTACATTATTCTAATATATTTAAATATGTCCATTAAAATTGGTATTTCTTTTTTTTAAGATTTTATTTATTTATTTGACACAGAGAGATCAGATCACAAGTAGGCAGAGAGGCAGGCAGAGAGAGGAGGAAACAGGCTCCCCGCTGAGCAGGAAGCCTGATGCAGGACTCCATCCTAGGGACCCTGAGATGACCTGAGCTGAAGGCAGAGGCTTTAACCCACTGAGCCACCCAGGCGCCCCCTAAAATTGGTATTTCTGTGATTGTTAATGAAGTTGAGCAATTTTTTTTTACTTTCTTTCTTTCTTTCTCTTTCTTTTTTTTATTCTTTGCCCCAGGGGTACAGGTCTGTGAATCATCAGGCTTACATCTTTCACAGCATTCACCAAAGCACAAACCCTCCCCAGTGTCCATAACCCACCCACCCTATCCCTACCCTCCCACCCCTCAGTAACCCTCAGTTTGTTTTGTGAGATTAGGAGTCTCTTATGATTTGTCTCCTTCCCCATCCCATCTTGTTTCATTATTTTTATGTTAGCCACTTACACTACCTCTCTTGTAAAGCAGCTGTTCAAGTTTTTTTCATATTTTATTGATTTGTAGGAATCCTTTGCATATTATGGGTATGAGTGATGTATAAAGTATATCTGTGGCTTATGCTGTCAGGATTTGAGATTGCATCTGAGCTCAGTTTCCCTGTCCTTTCAGCAGGGAAAATGCAATTTCCATTAGTTTCTAAAACATGGATTTCCCAGACAATACCAGTAAAAAGTGTTAAACCTTAAGTAGACAAGCTGGTAGAACATTCTTTAAATAGTCCCTTCTCTCCTTTTTCTTTCTTTTCTTGTTTTTCTGTTTTTTTGTTTTTTGGGTTTTTTTTTAGATTTTATTTATTTGAAATAGAGAGTGTGTGTGTGAATGTGGGGGGGGGTGCAGTGAGGAGCAGAGGGAGAGGGAAAGGGAAGAGGGGAAAGAATATCAAACAGACTTTGCACTGCAGAGCCTGGCTTGGGGCTCCATATCAGGACCCTGAGATTATGACCTGAGCTGAAACCAAGAGTTGGAGGCTCAACTAACTAAGCCATACAGATGCTCCTCCTTTTTCTTGATTAATATTGATAGAAGCTTATCAGTTTTACTGATCTTTTCAAAGAACCAGTTCTGTCAGATTCTTTTTTTTTTTTAAGATTTTATTTATTTATTTGACAGGAGAGAGATCACAAGTAGGCAGAGAGGCAGGCAGAGGGAGAGGAGGAAGCAGGCTTCCTGCTGAACATGGAGCCCGACATGGGCCTCGATCCCAGGACCCTGAGATCATGGCCTGAGCTGAAGGCAGAGGCTTTAACCCACTGAGCCACCCAGGCGCCCTTCTGTCAGATTCTGTAGTGCTTTGTTGCTTCCCTTTTCAGTTACTCTAGAAAATGTAACTTGACTAAATTTGTCAGGACCCCTAAGACATGAAATTATAGTTTAAGTTTTAGCCGCTATATAATACAGGTAGAAATGCTAGTTGTGCAGAAATGATATAGACCATTTCCAGACCTAGCATTAAAAACACAACCATCTCTGTAATCCTCCATGAGCTCTTGCTTACAACAGTTTTCTGATGATTGGATACAAATAACTCATTTGTGGACTTACATAATACAAAGAATGAGAAGGAATGACTGTAACAGAATTCCCTGTCCCCTTTTCTCCAACTCCCATTACCTTCACTGGACATGAACACACATAAACTTTTATTGTGTTAATCTACTGAGATGTTGGTATTGTTTGTCTTAACATTTGGTACTTTCCCACCCATTGTTGATCTCTATTCTAAGGTTGTTTGCTATTACATTAACTTCTCTTATTTTCAAAATTTCCTTCCTTCTACCCTCATTTTATTATATACATATTTAATAACTTATTCAAGTGGATGTTTATATCATTCATTTTCAGTGTTTCTTCTTTATATATAAGCATATGAGGCCATAAATATCCAACTAAATACTTATAACCATAGTCCATAAATTTTAATGTAATATATTACTTTTCATTATTTTAAATATTTTCTATTTTCCCTTAATTTTCTTATTTGACCACTAGTTATTTGATAGTATATTTCTTTTTTTAAAAGATTTTATTTAGTTATTTGAAAGGAGAGAGCACAAGCTGAGAGGGGGAGGGGCACAGAGAGAGGGAGAAGCAGAGACTCCGGGCTGAGCAGGGCTGGATCCCAAGACCTCAGGATCATGACCTGAACCAAAGACAGCCACTTAATGGACTGAGCCACCCAGGTGCCTCTTGATAATATATTTCTTAGTTTCAAAACATTTAAAAATATTCTGGCTATAATTGTTATTTTTAATTTCCAATCATTTGGTCTGACAGGGTAGTATGATGATATTAAACTGATGAAAATTATTGATATATGCTTTATTGACCAGTATATGTGACCAGTTTTAGTAAACCTTCTGTGTGTTCTGGAAAATAATGTGTTCTCTGTAGCTATTAGGTGCTATTTTCTGTACCTATGCATTAAATCAGGTTCGTTTGTTATGTTATCAATTTTTCTTTATTCTTAAGGAGTTTTTTCTTTGCTTAATATCTTGCTATTGAGACAACTATACGAAAATAGTCCATAATACTTATGGATTTATCTATTTCTCTTTATATAGCTAACAGTTTTAGCTTTGTATATGCTGAGGCTATGAGGCTATTACATTTGGTGAATAATAATTTAGAATTTTATAGTTTAGAATTGTTATATCTCTCTGAGGAATTTAATATTTTATCATTATGCATTGAAGCATCAATAAAGTATTAAATGTTTTATCAGTATGTGTGGAGGGGTATTTTAAGGACAATTACATATTCAGACTCACAGCACCAAAATAGGCCACACATAGAACTGATTTACTCAGAGAGACAGGAAACACAGCTTGCCAATACTGCAGCATCCTCTTTAGGGGAAGTGGTTTTTGCATTATTCTTGCAATAGTTTACACAGCTCTATAGGAGCTATTCCCTTTGGCTTCCAGGTGTTAGCTCAGGTACAAGGAGACCATATCACATCAGTGGGTATAGGGTCCACATCGGCTCAGAGCTTTATGCAATAGAGCCAATATATCTCATCACATATCTAGGTATATGTTCCAATGTACCCATAAGAAATATCTGTATGAAGATCACTATCCTTAAGGAAGTTTAAAGCTATGGCTTCCTACTAGGTATTTAGGGTATACCCATACCTCTAGGTCAAATGTAGTTTATAATCAGTGATTGTTTTTACCGTAAGTAATCTTGCCTGGCAATATAGCTGACAGTCAACTTTTATCAGGTTTCCAGGTGAAGAGATGGTAAGTTAATTCAAGGTCCAATGTCTCCTTAGAGAAAGAGACACAATTTTGTTGTCCTTTACTCACAAGTGACTTTATTTTCTTTAGCAATCCTTTTTGCCTTAAAGTATGTAGTGTCTGATATTACTGTAGCAATATCAGTTTTCTTTTAGTTAAAAATTTCCTGTTGTATTTTTACTTTCAAAGTTTCTGTATCTTCATGATTTTTATGTGTCTCTTGTTTGTAGCATATAGCTAGATTTAATTTTTATGCATTATGACTTTTTTAAAGATCTAACTGGAGCTTTAGTTGCTTTCTTGTGAATTAATTGGTTATTTCTTATAATTCAATTTTTTCTCTTTTGATAATGCTTCTTGCTTCCATTGTGCTGTTTAGAAGTCAGCTGTCAGTCTAATTATCTCTCTACAATTTTTTATCTTTTTTTAAGCTTCATTTAATATTTTCAGTTTAAGTGTTCTATAATTTCACTATGATACATATATGTATGTATATTTATTTTTACCTTCCTGATAGTTAATTGGGATTTCTAAATTCGTGGATGGATCTTTATCTCTTTTGGAAAATTCTCACCCATTATTTATGTGGAAATTTCCTCTGTTCAATCCTTTCCTTCATTTTAATATTTTGAGTAGATTTTTACTAGATCCATTCACTTTATATCTCTTGATGACTTTTTATAATTTTTCATGTTTTGTCCCTTTTGTTTGCTTTCTAGATAATTCCTTCAGTTATGTCTTGCAGATTCCTAATTCTCTTAGCTCAGACTAATATGTTATTAGGAGATTAACCTTTGCATTGAGTCTTTATTTCAATTATATATATGAAAATAATTTCTAGGTACTCTTTTTCTTTCTTAAATATTCTTACACTAAACTCATATTTTAAGCACAATTTTTATTTTTTGACACACACTAGGTATATATTTTAATATTTTTAAATCTCATAATCCTTGGAGTTAATTCTTAGATATATTTCTATTGTCTTGTATTTTTCTTTGTCACTCCATGGTGAATTCTTCATTAGCTGCTTCTTTTTCCTGGAACTTAACTTTGATGATTCTTTGAGGCCTGCGATGAAGAGATGTTTCTCCAGAAAATATTGCTTTTCTTTTTGATTGACACCTTAGACACTAGAAACTCCAGGGCACTTTAAACTCATTTGTTGTTGTTGTCATTGTTGTTGTTGTTATTACTGTTATTTTTTCCAGGTTTATTGTGATGTAATTGACATATAACATTGTAAAAGTTTAAGATATATAGCATGATTTGATATATGAATATATTGCCAAATGATTACCACAGTAAGTTTAGTTAGCATTATATACCTCACAATAGGTATAAATTTCTTTTCCTTATGATATGAACTTATAAGATTTACTCCCCTAGCAACTTTTGAATATGCACTACAATGTTGTTAACTATAGTTGTCATGCTATACATTATATCCCCAAATTTATTTGTCTTATAACTAGAAGTTTGTACCTTTTTTTTGTTTTTTTTAAAGATTTTATTTATTTATTTGACAGAGAGACACAGTGAGAGAGGGAACACCAGCAGGGGGAGTGGGAGAGGGAGAAGCAGGCTTCCCACAGAGCAGGGAGCCCTATGCAGGGCTCTATCCCAGGACCCTGGGATCATGACCTAAGCCAAAGGCAGATGCTTAACCACTGAACCACCCAGGTGCCCCTGTACCTTTTGACCACCTTCACCCAATTCCCCCACTTCCCATCCCACCTCTGGTAACCACCAATCTGATCTCTGTTGCTACAAGTTTGGTTTCTTTAGATTCCACATATATGTGAGATCATACAATATTTCTCTTTGTCTGACTTACTTCACATAGCATAATATCTTTGAATACCATCCATGGTATTGTATGTGGCAGAATTTACCTCTTTTTTATGGATGAGTAAAATTATATCACATTTAACTTATCTATTTATCCATCTATGGACACTTTGGTTGTGTCCAAGCCATGTCTTGTTTATTGTAAATAATGCTACAGTGAACACGGGGTGCAGGTATTTCTTTGGGATAGTGATTTTGTTTCCTTTGAATACAAACCCTGAGGTGGAGTTGATAGATCATATGGTAGTTTTTAAATTCAATTCTTATTTTATAAACTTGAGCAATAGTAATACCATATGAGGACTGGATTGTTTTTACAGTATATTCAGGGTTTCCCTTACCTACCTACACTTTTCTCACCAAGCAATAAATTTTGTCTTAATCAAGATGAAGAAATGAGTTGGGGGGGCACAGAATTTTTGTCTTATCTCCACTTTATTGTCCTATCTTTTGTGTCTCATCCTTTAGTCAGGGCAGGCATTTGCTTAATGGGAAAAGGAGTTGAATAGACAATTCTTCTGAGATGTGTATAGGGTCCTCAGGTTCTAGGTATGTAAAAATATATAAATTATCATGAATCAGCAAGAAAATGCAAATTAAAACCATGCTAAGAAACTACCTCACATCTGTTAGAATGGATATTTAAAAAAACACAAAAACAAAATAATGGAAGATAACAAGTAGTGGTGAGAATATGGAGAAATTGGAATTCTTGTGCACTGTTGGTGGGAATGTAAAATGGTGCAGCCACTCTAGAAAATGGTATGAAGTTCTTCAACAAAATGAAAAGAGAAGTACCATGTGATCTAGATTTCTGGGTGTATATCCAAAATAGTTAAAATCAGGATCCTGAAGAGATATATACACTTCCATGTTCATTATTCACAATAGTCAAGAGGTAGAAACAACCTCAATGTCGATTGACAGATGAATGGATAAAGAAAATGTGGTAGATACATACCGCCAAATATCATATAGCCTTAAAATAGAAAGAAATCCTGCTATATCTGACAACATAGAACCTGTAATGCATTATACTAAGAAGATTAAGGAAGCCATAAAAAGGACAAATTCTGCATGATTCCACTTAAAAGGTATCTAAAATAGTCAAACTCGTAGAAGCAGAGAGTAAATGGTTGTTGCCAGTGGCTGGGTAAGCTGTTATTCAGTGGTTACACAGTTTCAGCTATGTGAAGTGAGTAAGTTCTAAACATCTACTGTACAACATTTGTCAATAGTTGACAGTCTGTATTGGGCACATAAAGATGTGTTAAGAGGATAAATTTCATGTTAAATATTCCTGCCACAATAAAACAAAACAGAAACCAAGGGACAGAAGAAAATTTTGGGAGGACAGAGATGTATTTACTAACTTGATTGTGGTGATGGTTTCATTGAAATATACATAGTTCAATACTCATCAAATTGTATACTTAAATATGTGCAATGCCTTGTATATCAATTAAATTTCCATAAAGCTGTTAAAAAAGTAGCATGGACAGTTTTGTCTTGGGTTCCAGTCCATTTACTCACATAATTTTCTTAAGAGGGATGTCTGGATAGTAAATATTTATATTATACCATTTTCTATCAAGAGGTCCTAGAAAAGAAATTGAGATTCTGGGCATTACCAGATTTAGAACTTGATGCCTTCCGATTTTTGCTGTGCCCTAGTAGTTGAGTGTTCTTTGGCCATAGTTCCACTCATTATATCTCTACTCTGGGTACCGAGTGTGCTTCTGTTTAGTCGTTACTTGCAGCTTTGTCCTCTTCAATTCTGAAAGTGTCTTCTCTGTCACACCTTTTGAAAACTCTCTCTTAATTATGAGTGAAATAAAAAGAAGAGTACTACCTCCTGTGGGTTCTTGTTTGGAGAGGCCACTGTAGTTTTCTATCTTTTTTAGTTTAGTAAGGAAAATATCTTTTGGTAGTTTGAGCTCATCTATCTCAGAGCCTATCAAACTTCCAGACTTCAACTTTTTTTTTATCATCCATAATAGAGAAATTCCCTAACCTATTTGTTTGTAGGTCCATATTTCCTTTTTGATAATCAGTGTTAGAGCAAACCACTCAAGAGTGGTTTCAAGTTTCTGTTTCTTTATATCATACATGAAAAAGTGTACTAACTAGGAGTAACTCTCATCTTTTCCTTGTCTTGCTGAAGTTTCTAGATTTCACTTCCCTAAATAAGAGGGTAAGAGAAATGGCCAGAATTCTCTCTACCTAGATTTCCAAATGAATGCTTGCATTGTTTTTTACTTGTAACTATGTATCCTCTACCTGGAAAAATCTCTCAATATTTGTAATATGCATTAAAATCATTCCCTAGCTTTGGGCTTCTAATATTCTTTTTCCACTTACTCATTTCCTCTCTGCTCACTTAGGGTTAATTTCAAGGAGGGGACTCATAGAGGCAAGCATTTAGATTACTGCCTTTAACAAAATTCCTGTCGATACACTTTTTAAAAAAATCACTATTTCTCAAACAACTAAACATTATTTATAAATAATTAAACATAAAACTTATTTTGCTAACTACTAAATAATAGAAAAGAGAAAAGCATTGAGGTCATTCATAAGTTCACCCTGTTATTTACAATTTGTCTCTACAATTCCTAACTAGGCCACTCTTTATACATTGATTACAGTCACTATGAATATGTTGACTGAAATTGGCTCCCCAATGTGAAATTCAGTATAATTCTATTGATAGTTCTCTTCATTTGTGGTAAGAACAAAATTTATTCATTTTCCAATTTTTAGTTCTTGTTTCAGATTGTTCTATGGTAAACAGTCTTTTTCAGTGTGCCCTTTTACCTACATCCAGAAAAGTTCCAACTCAGCTCTGATTGTTACCCCCCAAATTTTCCTGTATACTTCTTCAGCATAGAGTAAAAGTCAAAGTCACTATCTGAAATGTCCTTTTATTCAGCAGTAAAGTCACTTTCTTAAATTTAGGTATGTGCTTAGAGAACAACCAGTAATTCCCTTAGGCCATCGGGGATCCATTTGAAACATACTACAGCAAATCATGCATAAATACCACTATTGTTCTGTATCGTCAGTTGTAGATTTGCAATGTAAGAGAAAATTCAGGTCTGTTTGAGGATATTGATTATAACTGTGAATCCTTATGTAAGGAGAGGAAAATACCATTGATTTACTTCTGTAATAAAAGTTGGGAAGTGTAAGAATTATATTTTCAAATCTCCAACATGATTCAATTTTATGTGGCCTATCATGTCATTATGATGATACTGTAAGCTTAATGTATGTGTTTCTAGTCTCCATAGGATGGTTTTATACGTATTATTTTATTTCTTTAAAATTACTCAGTTGGACTGCAAATAGTGTGTGGTATTTTCTGAAATGACTACTTTAGGTGTGTTATATATAAAGCTTGGCTACTTAGTAACAAATTTTCAAAACTTTACATTTCATGTGTAATATTTTTATCATATAGGATATATGAAAGATATGGAAAATGCTAGTTAGCTAAAAAAAGAAATGAAGTCCAAACTTTCAAAGATTTGGTGTATTTACTTTCATATACTTTAATATTTGTACATTTAAGGTAGATTATATTATTTGCAATATTCTTTTCAGCCTACTTATTTAATAGTACATTATGAATATTATATATAGTATATTTATTTCTGTACGCTATAATTGCTACATCAAGCTCAAATATATGATTATATTATTTACCTAGTAACCAGCCATTATTAAAACAAACTTTTCCTTTTTTTCTTATCATAATCCATACAGCAGTAAATTCAGCAATTAAGTTATCTTACACACTTGTTCAGTGCATACTAATACTAGGGCATTCAGTGAAGTGTCACAGATAATGATCAGCCAACAAAGATATTATTCTGATTCTCAAATCATTTATAATTTATTGGGGGAAGCAGAAATTAATAAAATGATCACACAAACAAATGGTGAGTGTTTAATATATTTGTAAAGGAAAAATACCCAGGGCTTTAAGATCTCATAATAAGGGCATTTAACACCTAGAGAGTTAGGGAAAAGTTGCTAAGGATGAGATTCTTGAACTAACATATGGACAAGTTAAGCAGGTGAGTAGGAAACATTAAATGCCATGGTTCTCTGGCAAGTGAGCATATGGGGAACATGAAGACCTAAAGAAGGCCAATGTGGACGTAGTAGCAAGAGCAAGAGTAGTTTTATATGAAATTAGGTTGGAAAAAGAATGCAAGGATAATAATAGCATGGCTTGTTAGCCACATTAATAGCTTTGATTTTTTTCTAGGGCTAATGGGGTAGAAGGTTATGAATGGCCAGACTTGCATTATGAAAAAGATTGTGCTGCTTCAGTGTGGGTACATGTTTCACTAGATGAGTGGTTAATGCTGGGGTCCAAGAGAACACTGAGGAGTGAGGATTAATGCATTGGTGGTAGAAATTGGAGAAAATGAGGGATTTAACATATACCTGGGATATAAAATCCTTAAGATTTAGGCAGCTGATATCAAGAACGGTTATAAGCACAGAATATTTAGCACCCCAACATGTCAACATGAGTAAATGTAAGAATATAGAAAGGACAGAAACAAAAACTTATCAGACATCTGGCACCGGACACCATTCTTTCAAAGGAATATGGCGAGACACTGACGGCCCTTTGTTTCAGGCTATCTTTTCAAGGATATTTGTGTAGCAAATAGCCCTGAAAGACATGGACAGCGCCACTCTCTGGAACAAAGTGAAAGTTTGTTTACAGCTTTGTAAAGTAGGGATAGTTTCTCCCCAGGAAAAGGACAAATATACCTACTGACCATTATAGAATATTTGGGTTCATGAAGCTTAGGGATCATCTCCATTAATGCAACCCACCATGTGTACAGGTGTCACTTGGCCCTCTTTCTGTTACATTATGAGAATGGGGCTCAGGGAAGTGGCATGAAAATGTTGATATTCTGGCTACCATTTATGCTGTGATAGTAAGTCATTCTTTACCTCTGACTCTGGAGTCTTCCCCAGCATTAAACTGTGGCAGGCTAATTTGTATGGCAGAATCTCAGACTCTTCACGGTCCTTGACATTAAGTTCTGTTTGACTTAATAAAATTGAAGAGCTTTATATTAATTTGAAGTATGGTCACCATTACTTACCATTTTTCTTAAAAAACCCTTCTTTTATTTATTTATTTATTTATTTATTTATTTATTTATTTATTTATTTATTTATAAGATTTTATTTATTTATTTTGACAGAGATACAGAGAGAGCACAAGTAGACAGAGCAGCAAGCAGAGGGAGAGGGAGAAGCAGGCTCCCAGCTCAGCTGGAGCCCGATGTGGGGATTGATCCCAGGATCCTGGGATCATGACCTGAGCCGGAGGCAGCGGCTTAACTGACTCAGCCACCCAGGCGCCCCAAAAAACTCTTCTTTTAGAGCTGAGAATTTTTTATTTAAATTATACATTTTTGGCTCTTTTGGCCAAGTGCTTATATACATATTAACAACATACATGTCTTCACCTGTGTCTTCACACCATCTAATCTAATATTTCCAAAGCACAGACTATTTTTAATATTTATAACCCTAAAATTTTTTGAAAAATTGAACACACATGTATATGTGTGTGTATATGTGTGTGAGTGTATTTAAAAACATTTTTCCATTGATTGTTCCTTTTTGGAAATATACATCATAATCCTGATCTTTTCCCCTTTTGTTCATTTTTGTGCCATCATAACATTCCAATCCCCATTCTGCATATTTTTGGAGCATCTACATTATAATATTAAACCAAAATTTTCTTCCTTGTTTTTCCTTATTAGTCTCAACCAATGAGGAGACATACCAAGGAGTCAGATTTGGAGGCACAAGCATTTAACTTGTTAGTTTTTAATTTCTATTGTAGTCTGATTCAACATTAATAAGATATATTATGATATCTTTGACTAGATCTTAAAATTCTAAAATTTTCATATTTTCAATGTGGAAGGCAGATGAAAACATTTTGGTGGTGTTTTCAGCATTATGTGAAAGATTGCTTTTTGACTCCAGCATCTATCTTTTGTAGGAGAAAAGTGGACATTATGTTCATATGTCTGACTTCTGTTCACCTACCTGAACGTTTGTTACGTGTGACTTTAGGGAAGGCTGCATAAAGGGAAGGGGTGCAAAGCTTTTTTTTTTTTTTGCCTCCTACTTTCTCTGTTGCCTGCCTGAAGCAAGGCTATAATCACTAGAGATTTATTAGGTATCTTTTATAATAGTTGACTCTGAAGATGGAAGCTAGGCTCTGAATGATGGAATTGTGGAAAAACAGGAGCCTGAGTCCCTGATGACCCTGTAAAGCTGTATATAAGCTCTAAACTACTTTTTACATGAGAGAGAATTATCTTTTATCTTGTTTAAGTCACTGGCTGTTAAACTTGGCTGCAAATTGGAAATACCTGGAGAGTTTTAAATACTTGAGATGTCTGGGTTCTATCTCAAGAGATACTGATTTAATTTATATAGGATTCAGCCTGGGCATTGGGAATTGTCAAAGCTCCCCAAATGATTCTAACATACAGCAAAGTTTGATAACCACTACTTTAAAGCTGTTCTGTTTTGTTTTGTTTTTGGCAGGGTGTTTTCTGTTAGAGCTGAAAACAATTCTTAACTGATATATCCATTTTACAGAGTTGAATTTAGGTATTATTCTTTTGATTTGTCATATCTATTTGATAAATGCAAATGAACCCTCAGGGTACAAAATACACTATGCCAAACTTGTTAAAACTAATCTAGTTTCTGTCTATTATAGCAGAAATCTTTGCATAACTTAGTTTGTTATTTATAAATACAAAACAAGGGTAAATTTATATAAAGATTTATGGATACTTTATTAATGAGTCTGGTGAAATATTTCTATGGTAAAAATAAGCAAATAAAATTGAAATACCTTAGACGTTTTATGTTAGAAAGATTATAGGTAAAGATAGGGAGTTTAAATTTGATAATTTGATTATTTAAATTGAATTTAAGTAATGGGGGATTTATGTAACATAAGTCTTTTTTTTTTTAAGATTTTATTTATTTATCTGACAGAGAGAGAGAGAGAGAGAGAGATCACAAGTAGGCAGAGAGGCAGGCAGATAGAGGAGGAAGCAGGCTCCCTGCTGAGCATGGAGCCTGATGCGAGCCTCAATCCCAGGACTCTGAGATCATGGCCTGAGCTGAAGGAAGAGGCTTTAACTCACTGAGCCACCCAGGCGCCCTATGTAACATAAATCTTAAAATCTTTTGAAAATATTGACATTTTGAAAAATTATCAGGACAGAAATCAAGTATGATAATAAAACCAAGTGCTTGTATTTATGTTACTACTAGAACACTGTTTCATCATTGCCCCGCTTTCATTCTTCCATAAAATTTTAATTTTATTTAATATTAATATTACTTAATACATACAATGTCTCATTGTATATAACACTCTTTACTACATGAATATTCATGGTACATATTAAATGATTACAATTACATGGGACATACTATGACTGCTCTACAACCTCATTAAGTCAAATCATTTTTTTGTCAATATGCTTATCATAGTCAATGACCAGTTCTTGATCACCGTGCTCTGAGAAACCTGCAACCCATCCACAATTGTGTCCCTTGCCCTTCTTTTTGCTCCAGGCACATCATATGTAGGGCTTTCTAGAAATGATGTATGTCTGGTATCTGGTTCTTATTTCAGGACCATCTCCCCTAAAATCACCCATTCATTCCTCTTAAATTCTTTCAAACTATAGGCCTCACAGTAAGCAACAACGGAGGATCCGGATCTGGTCCACCTAAGTGAATTCTGGCAACAATGAAACACAAACTCTACTCAATTCTTGACTAAACCTGTTTATCCTTTTATCCTCCCCACCTACCTCTCATGAATCACTTAACAAATGTAGTATTTGTATATAACAATATTATTTACATTAGACAGTCTTATTTTATGACCCATGTCTGACATTCAATAAAATTATGAGAAACAGCAGACCTGGAGCTGCCCAGACTCAGCTCCAGAAATGGCCCAGAATTTTAAAAATTTAGTCATTTATTTGAATTTTTAGTAAGAAAGTCTCAAGTTTTTATTTATCATGATTATACTTGTACAGGAATTGTGCTAGGCACTCGGGTGTAGAAGCAAAGCCATTGAACCCCCAAAACAAGGAATTATTAGGTGTGACAGTTTTGTGCTGTGTCAGTGATTAAATAAAAGTCGGTCAACACAGAGAATGCAGAAACCTTCCCTCTTCCTTAGAGAGCTTACCTCTTCCTCCTGTTCCTTCCCCAGTATGGCTTAGTAACTAACCACATCCTCCTGGCAGAAAATTTAAAAATGCCACTCATGGGTGCCTGGGTGGCTCAGTGGCTTAAAGCCTCTGCCTTCGGCTCAGGTCATGATCTCAGGGTCCTGGGATCGAGGCCCACATCGGGCTCTCTGCTCAGCAGGGAGCCTGCTTCCTCCTCTCTCTCTGCCTACCTCTTTGCCTACTTGTGATCTCTCTGTGTCAAATAAATAAATAAAATCTTTAAAAAAAAACTAAAAATGCTGCTCTTGTTTTCTGAATACTTCTTCCTATAAGAGTGTCCTATTCATGGATGCTTGATCTCTTTTTTCCTCCCTATGTAAGTTGTAATTAAATGAATTGGTTTTATTTTCATTGATTCCCATCATTGTCTTTGTTTCTTCATTTTCCTTTTCCCCCTTTGTTTTGATTTGTATCTTCCATGCCAACATCTTTCTCTAATGTGTGGAACTCTTTGATTTTCTATTCATATTTAGCAGTTAAGCAATACTAGCTTTTTATTTTTT